>JAOBYE010063899.1:6866-21231 GCA_025403585.1 Parazoanthus swiftii
GACGATGATGGATCATATTCAAACACTTCTGATGGTGATCATAAGAATGAATGTGATTTTAATGATAAAGATGGTGATGGTCTTCATAGTTTTGATGGTAAGGATGATGATGGTCGTGTTATTGCTGGTATTGATGATGTTTATGTTGATACTGGTAAAGATGGTGTTGACGTTAATGATGGTCGTGTTGGTGGTGTTACTGATGATGATACCGGTTGTGATGAGGATGATGACGATGATAATGATAATGGTGGTGATAGTGATGATAATGATGACAATGATGGTGGTTATATTAAAGGTGGTGACGTTGAAGTTGATAGAAACGGTAAAGATGAGTGTGTTTGTAGTGATCTGGATAACAAGGTTGATCATATTGATAAGGACTATGGTGGTCATAGTTATGGTGATGTTGATAGTAAAAACGAGGGCGAAGATGAACAAATGCAGTTTGCTGAATGTCGGCAGGCAAAGTTCAACTGTTTTGTGGAAGGAGTTATAGCAACTGGTAATTGGCCTAAAACCAGTTTTGCCACTGACCATGATAAGGCCAACGCATGCATCCGTCTACCTCAACCAATTGATGCTATAGACACAGTACCGAAGTCACTGGAGAAAACCATGTCTGTTTTAATAAGGCTGAGGTTATCGATAGAAAGACTTGCAACGGTGGGACTTTTTCCATACTCACCTGGGCCACTGCTGCGGCTGATGGAGAGAGTGGAACAGTTTTATGATGACTGTTAAGAGAGAATTCTGCATGTCGTGACAGAGACAGACATATAGCAGGGGCCAAGGACAGAGAGGGGTTGGCTTTTTCTAGGAAACGCAGAGAGCTTTCAAACTACCCTTTTTCTTGGCTCAACAAAGAAACAGAATAAGTGACCTTGGGGAATTAGGACGCCAATGGCAACGAAGACGGCTACTGGATTTTAAACTTCTTGTTACCATATTCTTGTTTTTATAGTTCATTCATTTCTCTTCAAGTATTAATATGAAAAATTCAAAACTTTAATCTTGAAGGTAATGATTCGTACTTCGCTGTTCACCATCTCTGTTCTGTTTTAAAAGAAAACGATGGAAAGGTGACCGGTTGACTGCGTTCCCCCGTGAAGTCATTGTATTCTGTAATTGCTGTGGAATTACATTAAATTATGTGGACGTGAAGTTGTGGTTTAACTTGTTGTGTCTACCAAAAGCAGCGAAAATAACTGAAAGCCTGTGTTAACCCGACAAATGATGTGTTGCGAAATTCTCCTAGGTAGTGTCCATATTTGCATTTTAAATAGTTAGGCAGAATTTTGCTTTTCATACTCGATAGCTTGCTGCTTGTGATCAGTTCTTTTGTTCTCACAACCAATCAACTTGTTTTGTATTGGTAATGAAAGGAGAAGATAGATGTTGATAAATTGGCTTGGGTTGAAAGGATTAAACAAACCTGGCCAGGCTGAAGTTGATAGAGTCTATCCGTTATTATTTGTTTTATCATTTCAAACTTAAAAGATGGGCCGTCGCTTACTTAATTTTATTAAACATAAACAATGTATTTTAGTACTTTAAAAGTGATGTTTTAGGCTTTAACCGTTTTTAAATTATTTGAGTGAAAGTGTCGGGCATTTCTGGAGTACTTATAGCGTCAAGTTATAAAAAAAATGCCATTACAACTTGTCCAATTTTTTTTTTCCTTTCCAGGCTTAGGCATGTTATTGCTTAAACGTTTCTTTATGAGTAGTGACTTCAAGTGGTAACTCGGCTTTGCTTTAATTTGTTTACTTCGCTTAAGTCATTTTCAAAGCCTGTGGCAAGCTTAAAGTTAAAAAGGGCCTATCAAATTGCAAAACAATCGCATACCTCAGCTTTACTGTTTGTATTTTTCCTCGCGCGCTGTTGTGTTTCTGTATAGCTTCAAGTCTTGGGCGCATTTCTAGCAGTTTCAGAAACTAAATTTAACTTTTTCTCAATTCAGGGAAGCTGCAATATTCCAATGCCGGTAGCTCAAAGACGTGATCCATTTCGGAAACTTCAAATGTGGGTTGTTTAGCCGCCACGATCGGGACCGGCCGGTTTTAACGGGTTACGTCAAAGATCAAAACTAAATCCGGCTCTCATGTCTGAGCTTACCTTCTGTAAAATGTCACAACCGGATTAATTATAGATACTAGACGAAAGATGTTGCGAACCAAGGAATTGCTATTCCTAAACAGTTATTCCTAAAACTGCAACGTGTGTTTTCATGTCTTTTGCTCAATTTTAGAAAAGAAATTGCAAAAAGAACCCGACCTTGGTGCAGTGACCTTGCTATCGCTCGCTCAATAAAGCAAGGCTTCAGTTTGAGACCTGCGTTCAAAATAAAAAAAGCAGTGCTTTAAGGTTCAGTCCCATGCTTTATATTTATCGTCTATTGCAGCAGTATTAAACTTTTGTTGAGAATCCGTCCATATTTTGACGACATTTCTTTATTTTGCAATTCTTGTGTTTCCAGAGCACATACAGAAGGCGCGGCTTGTGAACAGTCATACTTCCGCGGTATATATACTGACATTTGTCAAGGTAATTTAGCAACGCCCAGATGCGACCATGGAGAGAAACCGATTCAAAATTAAATGGTTTTTGACTTACATAGATTAAGTTGTGGAACCACAGCTAGGCAATGATTCTAGCTTTTTCCTCACTGCAGGATAACTTGTACGTTTTTTTGCATGAAGGGGAAAATCGATAAAATGAATAAAGAACGAATTAGATTAAATCTAATCCTTCATAATGATAACGAAAATGAAATTAAGATCTAAAAACATTGAACTTTTCAACAATAAAAACCGGAAAAAACAGAACTGAAGGCATCTAACCGGTTTACCTCACCGGGGTTTTCTTTTCGTTAAAAAGAAAAACTTTCACAGTAGCCGTAACATTGTTGTAAATAATTAAAATCCCAGCTAGCCGTGAGAATTTTTACAGAGATTATAAAGCAATGACCATAAATGTTGTTTCCTTTATCTATGTGCAGTAAAACTACAAACTACATATATATACAGACCATAGTTACTGAAAAATTGCAGTAAAACGTCTTATGGCAAAAATGAGTGAATGGTTTTATGAACAATTTTTTTGTTTATTTGTACTTCACGCATTGCTGGAAAAATCCAGGTCTTAGTATTTATGGTTCGTTGCAACGATGTTATATTCGTTTTTACTCTAGTTTCGTGAAACTTTTCAAACAGAAACATTCATATAAAAGCAATAAAAAAAGATAAGTTAGTGTCAACATATTGTCACTTTTTCCATGGTAGAAATTTTGATCAGCAAGAGTTGGTACATCTGCGCTGACGAAGGGCTTACGCTCGACATGTCAGCTTTACACCAATCCTTAGGGCGAAAACACACCACATCAATCCTTTTTGATCAAAACCTATATTCAACTTACTTGCCAAAGCAGAAAAAAACATTTTTTTAAAAAACTAGTCCCGTGCTAGTGTTTTCCAATGTATGTATAAAGGAAAGCGATAACATGTAACTTTATCAAGAAGACAAGTCGGTTAAAGACGATGTCATTCCTTTGGATTCTAGATTTAAGTTTTCCATCTAATTTAAAGTTTGTTCAGATTTAAACTAAGTCCAGCAAAATCGCCAAAAGTAACGACTTTTACAGTTAGGAATTTTCCCAGGTCGGTTTTTACATCATTACCAACAGTGCGGTTATTTATTTTTTTTAAGCGTTGAGCAAGCTTCATTATTTAAAGTTCCGCAGTCCTTTAAGATAAATAAGTTAAACAGTTTTCTTAGGAAAATCTTAATTATTGAAAACTAAGGTTCCTAATTCAACCTTTTCATCTTGAGACGTGGGGCCAAAGTGTTTAAAACTTTAAAAGTTTCATTCGTTCATCAACCGAAGTTAGGAAAACAAAGAGTTTTCATCGCTCTTCTGTATTTTCTTACCGTAACAGAGTAAATAAAAACATTATTGACATGATTAGAAACAGCCAACAGAAATGTGGAGACGTCGAGCCATGGTGGTATGTGAATTCCCGGATTGGAGGATTCAACAATATTTAGTAGTGTAAACGGCGCCAGGGTTGTATAATAAACAAAAATAATCACAAAAATCGAGACTGCAATTTTGCGTTCTGCTTCCTGATTGCTTATCGCATTCGCATCAGTTGTTCCACGCGTTCTTATAAAGCTGGGAATCACACGCCGCGAGCCATCTTGAAGGAATTGGTAAATTTTCCAATATGCAAACGCAGCGGTTAAACAAGCAGGAGCTGCAAAGACGTAAAAGGTTGCTGTATATGATTTACTTGTACTGTATCTCCAAAAACAGATTCCCCGTGAGGGAAAGTACTCATATTCTGACCAACCTAGGATTGGCATAAAAGCGAACACGACTGAAAAAACCCAAAGTACCAACAGTAGGATTGCTCGCCGTTTCCTCATCCCCAAAGTGGAAGCTTCCCGTGTCGATAAGTAAAAGTTTACACTAATGGCGCTAATCGTTAGAGCAGAAGCCAAAGAAAACGCTAAAGCACAAAAGCCGTTGAAGTTACACATCCCCTTGCTGTAGCTCCATTTTCCATTGATAAGGGAAGCAACAACGAAACCCAATCCAAGGGATGAAAATAGGTCGGAGAATGCCAAGCTAACTATGAGCAAGTTCACACTGCTTCGAATACTGCGGCTTGAGGTTGTGACAACTATTACCAAAACATTTCCCCATACTCCTATTAAAATTAGAATTATGACAACGAAGGCAACTCCTCTAGCTTCGGCAGGAGTCCATGGGTTCAATGTCTCAGTAAGCTTCTTGTCCATGTTTTTTAGAAATTGTACTTGGCCAAGAAGGTCTGATGAATTGGTCCCATACGCTAGAAAGCAGCTGCAAGAACGGCTAAATCATTTCATTTTACAGTTTTTGCTTGTGATCCCTACAAATGCCAATGAATTATTCACGAGAAAGCAGATTGGCATTGTTTGAGATCATTATTCGTTACCCACTAATATAAACACAGAATAAATAGAACAGCGTGATACAATACAAATTTTTCCCAATTTTTTAATGTTTTGTTGAACGAAGTAGTATTCTCATTCTTTGCAGTTTAAAAGCTGAAAGATTTATTTTCTAATTGTTTTAATATGTCGCATCTGTTTTTCCCTAATTAAATTAATTGATAGTTTGTACTATTCAAAAGACTATAAATAAATATAGAGTTAGCAATTGAACAAAAGCTCTGAGGCACAAACTGAAGAAGGACCTATCAAACCTCAAGAGAAAAGAACAGATTGGATCGGCCTTAGGGGCGGAAGTAACCGACCGCTGATGTTAAGTCAGACATTGTTGGACTGGTTTTGTTGTTGTGCATGTGTGACTGAATAAGTGGATGACGCAAACAGCGGTCAAGAATTCTGGCTAACTCGTGTGATTCATAAAGCAAAAAGTCATACTGATTTTCTTAATTGGACGGGGAAATCGTTAGGTTATATGAGTAACCACTTGAAATGTTCGATCAAAATTAGAGCTAGGAATTTCGCTGCAGACAATGTAAATATCGTTGCCCGTTACTCATTTTATAATAACAAAAGTACTTGACAATGTAAAGGTGGCAATCAGGTGAAAATAAACGAAAACTCAAACAAACAAACAAACAAAGATGTCTTGGAAGGTTTTCATTAAAATTCAGGGGGAAACTAGTGGAGTAAAATAATTGGCAAGAAGTGTATTCGTTGTCCATTCAAAAAGAGGATAAGTATCTTTCAGTTAGATGAAATTACATCAAACTCGTTAATGCAGAACAGACTTCAAATCATTATCGCACATGCAGAAAAAGTCTCGACGTATATCTTTGTATATACGGGAGTATATACAACGTTGAGATAACCAGTCAGATTTGAGAATTAGAAAAGACTTTTGCAAATTTATACCAGACATTTATAAAACATTTTAACTGAAATTTAGCCAACAATCCGGAGACAGCGAATTACCAATGAACTTTTTACAAAGTTTCAAACTCATTCTAAATGGATTCTTGCATGAATAGTTTTATTTTTGCTCCCAATAAAAACTTCCAGTCCGTGTTGGTAGTTAGAGTTGATGAATTTATTCGCGGAAATAACGCAAACCGATTTAGTTTGACTTTTTCTCAAGTTTGATATTGCCAGAAATGTGACATAAGTTGGCTTCAGTACTAGTGCTAGTTTATTTTTCATCAATGTTGTAGTTGGGAGTCAAGCTTGCTACCTTAGGGGCACTGCCGACCAAGCAAAAGCAGCTAAGTTTTCCAACATTCATGTTTCTATGTATGTCTTCAATTTCCGAATTAAAACTTAAAACCTTCCCCTCGAGGTTTCTAGGGTTATTAAATATTGCTTTTTAGTTTTGTTTCTCTGGGTTAGCCATCATGTCGTCATGTATTCTTGACAGGTCGTCTACATCGGGCACAACGAGGTCAAACATGGCCTGAAGCTTGTACGTGCAACGATCTGAAAACATCAACGATAATAAATAATAATATTTTTATTAATAATAATATTAATAATTATAACAACAACAATAACACTAATTATAAATTATAGATTTGTAAAAAGGTTGTCATAGTCAATAGTTGATACTGGAACCGAAAAGAACTATGGGGGTTCAAAGAACATACAGAATTGATTGCTATTAGCATGCCTTTCTATAATGTAGAGTGTAGGTCAATCGTAGCTCAAATATTTTTACTGCCATATTTACCGTTAAACATTAATGTATACCCAAAATTCATTTCGGTTACAGTATCGACTATTGACTATGACAACCATTTTTGAAATAGCTGTGTGTCCAAATGCGCTTTAGCTTAAAGCTTATACCAATCTAAAACTAATGCTCGTTAATAAACTAAGTTTATTGATAAAATGTCTCGTGCATAAAAAAAATTTTAGATGTGTTTAAATTATAGGACGAGAAATTACTGAATATGTTTCCAGTATTTGAGGGAATATTTTTCCATATAGTTGGATTGCCATCGGCAAAGGATTTGTCATCAAGAGCTTTTATAGAGTTCGCTGAAAGAAACACCAGCAGATAGACTCTGTTAAACTGGAGAGAGTATTTCGGTGACTGTTTTGTGGATATGAGATCCTTCATATAACTGGATGTTTGGTTGCGAGAGCTAGATAGATGTTGCACGATGTATTGTAGCAAATGTTTAGAAAACAAAATGTTAAATCAAAACTACAAAGGTTAGTTATCAATCCCAGTATGATTTTCAGTCAAATCAAAGCTACGTGTACTTTTCGGAGTTTGCTACGAATGAACAGAACGTTCTTGTAGAAATCCGATTTGTTTTTAGTGAGTGAAACATTGAGTGAAATAGAGGCAGTCTTAGCATAGTTAATAGAGCGAAATGGTTACGAAATTCGGCCAGTTTCTTTGTTATAGGCTTTTGTTCTCTATTTCTTTTGTTCGGTGGCCTTGACCGTGCACAAAACACAGAAGGTACTGAAATGCAAATGAACAACTAACCAGTAAAAATATTTGGGCTGACACATTGATCAAAACAATGTGCACTGTCACGGTTCATTCAACCTAAAACGAAGCAGCTTTGTACACCCCTTTTGAAGTTTGTTGAGCTTCCCAACCAGTCAGTTTTATCAACTGTGGTCTTAGTAAGACGGATGCTCAAAACACGAGATAGACTTATTCAATAAAACTGAATATAACCTCTGAAAAAATTTGCAATAAAGTTAGAATAACTTTTAACCCTAAGCTTGGTTACTTTACCGGGCTTGAAAAGCGTTCGATGCTCAAAAACCTGAAACAAAGTGCGAAATCTGATGTATGACGCATGCGCATAGCATAAACAACCAAACTCAAAGTTGAAAATTTATTCTTCTGCTAAGCTTTGTTTTTAATGTTTTCAGAAGTTTTTATTTTCATTGAAGCAACCAGTGTCATGTTACAAGCATTTCCTTTATCCTTGCCGGAGTCCTGGTCAAGAGTGCTCCCATATAAGATAAAAGTTGCACCAAAAATCTAATAACGCATTTTGCAGTGTTTAGGAATTTTTCTTTCAAAACAATATAAGAAATGCTTCCTAAATCATTGAATAAAAGGACAGCTTTTATTTCTTTCAACGTCCGAGACTTAACTTAACTAGGCTTCAACAAAAAAGACGCACTTTGGTACCCCAAAACTCTGAGAAACCAGGACCTTTTAAATTTTCAAAAGTGAAAAAATGTTTTAGTTGTGAAGTGGTTTTTGGATGTAATGATTTTATTTCTGTATAAGGAGTAACTAATCCAAATTAATCCTACGGCAGCCCCTTTCTTCTCTATTTTTTTGAGTGGATAATATAATTATTATTTGTGATAAATGTGCATTATTATCTACATTCGTATCAAGACTTACTTATCAAATCGAAGAAGGACTTAGGCGGGATCTTGTACCGTATAATAATAACCAGATAGACTGGAATACCGGCCAATATCAGCAAAATCCAGTAGAAAGACTGGAGAGGTGCATTCAAGAACGGAGTGATGACCAGGTAAATACACGGGAGTATCATGACAATGGGAACTATCAGCCATCCCTAGAAAAGCAAACATACAAATACTTGAGCTTCTAAGATTGCACAAACAACGTCGATAATTTTACTGGGTAAACAAATGTAGACTTTTGTTTAGGCAAAAGTTTTTAGCTGCCTAATTCAATGACAAATGATGCTAAATAGATTTGAACAAAATTACAAGTTAATTGGGGGTTATGGTTAATGTAACAAGGTAAGAGTCTTACGGAATAGTTAAAAAATATTCCATGAATGCGGGTTAGATATGAGGTGAGCCGCTGCAAGTTGCCTAGAATCTGAGCTCTTACTCAACAAACGTGAACGAAAAAAGTGTTTTATTAAATGGAAACATCTAGTTTGAGTTTCCATGATAGATAAACAGATAAATAAAAAAAACCGACCGTTACTGGGAAACTGATTTAGTTCCGCTTATGAAAGCAACAGGAGTCACAGTCTTCTGACAATGATTCCCAAGTACTTCGCGAACCTCAAAGTAAAACCAGCAAAAAAACTGAAAAATACTTTTGTAAAAATAATTGGAGTCGTCGACTAATGGAGGTTTTACAAACTTCCAGCATTAAACAAAGAAATAGAAAAATCGTCAATGAAGCAAGACAGGACAGTAGTTGTGTACTTTGAAGGTAGCAGCCGTGTGAAATGGAAATGAAACCGAAAAAAAACAAAGTTAGTTCATTTGCCGACATGACCTTGTCGTGCGGCCTTGAAATTGAGCACAAAAATGGTGAGAAACG
This sequence comes from Parazoanthus swiftii, assembly GCA_025403585.1. Classification (NCBI taxonomy): domain Eukaryota; kingdom Metazoa; phylum Cnidaria; class Anthozoa; order Zoantharia; family Parazoanthidae; genus Parazoanthus; species Parazoanthus swiftii. Next base: position 16,150 of record JAOBYE010063899.1, read on the forward strand.
ATTTCAGATGCCGCAGTGCAGTATGCCAACAAATTTATACTGCTTCAGAACAAAAATAAATCACAAACAAGTGCTTTATTTAATTGTGATCTTATCACAGTTAAATTGAATATGCTTGTGCTTACGACTTGACCTCTTTCATTACACCTTTATAAGCATTGTTGAAATATAGCTACCTAGCTTTGATCACTTTTTACAATTGCAGTTTCTTCTAGGAAGCGGATACCTAACGTTTGTACTTTTCAACTTAATCTTCTGTATTTGTTTGCGTGGTGTTCAAAAAACATACTGTATTGTATTCACCATAAAGAGATTTACGTAAGGATACAATAGTATTTAAAGTAGTTGAGGTAGATTCAAATAATGCAGGGCCTTGGAAAACTGGAGGAGGAAGGGGGGGGGAGGGCATGCTCCTTTAGGAAAATTTTGAAAATTAGTTTACCTACAAAACGTATTTTCTGGCATTTAAACGCCATTTGAAACAAATCAGAGTGTTTAAAACTAGTTAAATTTTTCCAGTTTGTTTTTCAGACTTGCCAAATTGCTGAGCCTGACACATTTGACAAGAAAACTGGGGAGGCATGGCCGCTGGCCCCTCCCGTTTCTACGCCCCTGGACTATCCACAATAACAGATGACAGAGCTGCTTTGTGTGTCATAACAATAACAGGCGACAGAGCTGCTTTGTGTGTCACCACAATAACAGGCGACAGAGCTGCTTTGTGTGTCATAACAATAACAGGCGACAGAGCTGCTTTGTATGTCACAACATTAATAGGCGACAAAGCTGCTTTGTGTGTCACAACAATAACAGGCGACAGAGCTGCTTTGTAGTTCCCTGCTGAATGTCAAACGCAGATTTAATAGACCAATTTCGATATATTAAAATTCAGCCTGAAACAAAAGACATCAACACGAGGCTCTGGGGAATAAAAAATAGAGCTTGCATGGATTATTCCCCAAAGCCTCGTGTTGATGTCTTTTGTTTCAAGTTGAATTTTAATATATCTAAATTGGTCTATTGTTAGTGTATTCATCAAGCCGATCGGACATATCGGGCATTATTTACTAAAGTGGTAACTAAATAAAACATTCACAGTCCGCGCGTCATAGGCAGTAGACTGTCAGAAGGTGGAGAAGATTTTCTGATCTGGGACTAACCCATCGGTTTAATTTTGTACAATATGGATAATACCCATTTAGACAAGGTGAAGACGTTACATGAGCTACAGAAGAGATTAGTTCCGTCCCGGGATGATGTTCGATTGCATAAGCAGTTTCATCCCTGGTTCGCGAGATGAGGTCATCCCACCCGCGACGAATTTTATCTGTTTCATTTTTTGTTGTTGTTGTTGTTGTTTTTCCGTTCCGGAAGGACTGTTTACGGGGAACTTTTCATCCTGGGAATATCGATTCGTCCCGGTGCTTTGGGTCAGGATGAGATCATCCGAGGTTAACTTATTCCGCCCGGAAACCATATAAACACTAATAAGGACGTGACTAGATACCGGGAAAAAACTCATTCCAGGAGGGAAGTCATCCCTGGACGAAAACTCTCACGTGAACAGGCCCAAACTGACAAGTTGTACCAGTGTGAATAATCACGTAAGCAGACGCGTGTAAGGTTCGTTTACTGCGACTGAGAGGTACAAACGTAACCTGTGTAAAAGCTAAATCCTAAATGACTACATTTCACCTTCCTCGAAAAAAGAGCGACTTTCGTTTGACCTTGTAAAACGCCTTTTTAAATTGTTGACATTTTGTTTCGTCAACCAATGGCAGAAAGGTTTCAAACACAAACTTTGTCGTGGATTTCCATCTCTCTGTTCGTTTGGCCAATGAAATGAAAACATAAAACTTAACCATAGTAGCGGGCGCTCCTGCTCACTTTCTGTTCGCACAGCCAATAAACGTGGTTCGAGTTCTATTCACGTTTTGTTTGGGTGTTTTTATTTCAAGGTCAAACGAAAACCGCTCTAATGTAAAAAAAGAGCAACTCTTGTAGCATAAGAACCTTGAATGTGCGGGGCAAATGCCGCCTCCGATATCGCAAACAAAGAAGCGAAATCACAGCGACCAAGTGGACAGTCCAGTTCAGGAAGACGGAATACTGCAGCAAAGATTCAAAGTTGCTACTGTCCGGGATAAGCAATATGCCGGACATTATGCACTGTGGAGAAAAAAAAGTTTCAAAATAAGAAATTGCGCAAATGAACAGACTATCTATAATTGTCAAGTTTATTACCAGTAAATAATTTAGAATATGAAAACATTACACATATGCATGGGACTGTATCATTTATGAATAGCATTCTCTGCGCGCATGTCTGCCTGCAAGTATTGTCTTGATAATGACCCTTGTTTTGGAGTTGGAAGACTAGCTAGTTTTTAGAAAAACACTTTTGCTTTAATTATTAACCCCACGTAAACTTAATCAAACTTCTATTAGTACTCACAGTTCCATATTTTGTTCGGACGAAGAGCTAGTGTTCGAACAGTTATCCAAACGAACTGTATGTTAAAACATACAATATTTAAAACAATTATATATCGAACTACACCGCATTTGGTTGAGTCTTGTAAAACAGTTGTAAGTATTCAAAGACAGTGAGTCATCGTTTGAATATTTTTACCCTTTACTATTATAAAAATCTTGTTACTTGCGCTGAAAATTTGCAAAACACCTAACATTTTTTTCAGTTTAACGTTAACATCCCAGACGGTTGTATCGACAGCTTCGTTTATATCTTTTAAGTCTTTTATAAGCCATCAGCATTTCTTGTATGTTAGCAAAACCTCTAGTCGATAAAAGTCCTAAATTTTACTGATGGTAGTTTAAATAATTAACAGTATTACAAGAAAAGAGATATTGCATTAAGTGTACATTATCGACCAAAAGTAGTACTTACATTGAATATCAGAGCAGGAATCGGTGTACGTGTCTTGGTGTTGATCATCGCTAGGAACTGTGGGAAATGACCCCTCCGCGCAGCCGCATTCACCACCCTATTCACGAGTTGAATATAAAAAATATATTTACACACGAACTGTACTGTTAATAGTTAACTGTTATGAGAGACAAAACAATGTATCCATCGTGTAAAGTACTTAGAAGGAAGAAGATGTGTCGACATTCCAGGCCGCGAGGTAGTTCCTTGCCTGTAAGGTCGAATTGGGAATCGCAATTTCGTAAAAACTAAAATTGTTATTTTTTCTATATTGCACAAGAGTAAACTTTAATCACAGGTCACCGCTATGCATGGTGAGTGTTATTAACTGTTCCGTTGGCGAACAAGTAAGGACGTTACGGTGTAAGAAACCTTATTACGGTATTAGGAACCTTACGGTATTGAGAACCTTATGGTATTAGGAACCTAACGGTATTTAGAACCTTACGGTATTTGGAACCTTACGGTATTTGGAACCTTACGCTATTAGGAACCTTACGCTATAAGGAACCTTACGGTATTTGGAACCTTACGGTATTAGGCACTATACGGTATTTGGAACCTTATGATATTAGGGACCTTACGGTATTAGAAACCATACGGTATTAGGAACCTAAAGGTATTAGGATCCTTACGGTATTAGGAACCTTACGGTATTAGGAACCTTACCGTTTTAGGAACCTTACGGTATTAGGCACTATACGGTATTAGGAACCTTATGATATTAGGAACCTTGTGATACTAGGAACTTTACGGTATTAGGAACCATACGGTATTTGGAACCTTACGGTATTAGGAACCTTACGGTATTAGGTACTATATGGTATTAGGAACCTTATGATATTAGGAACCTTACGGTATTAGGAACCTTACGGTATTAGGAACCTTACGGTATTAGGAACCTTACGGTATAAGGAACCTTACGTACTTATTTAAGATCTTACAGTAGATAGCTCGAACGACTTCAGATTGGCAAAAAATATATTTTTTTAAAAAAATAACAATGTTCAAATCATAAACTGTAAAATTAACATTTCTTTCAAAACAGTGTTTTTAAGTGTTATTTTAAATGCCATTCAATCATTTTTAGCGTTGCTGGCAACGTTTTAAAATACTTATTTGCCAGAAATTTATGCTTCCAAAATTTGACACAGTGCAAAACACATGACCGCCATCTTGGATTTCATAAAATAGTATTGTGCAATACCTATGACGTCACATATCACGTGCAAAGCTACCTATGTTCCAAGAAGATCGCGTAATTTTCTTCAAGACTAAGAATGATCAATATTTCGTTAAAAGAAATTGGAGAAAAATATTAAGAAAGCAAAACTTTGGCAAAACATGGCTTCGAAAATGGTATTGACTCAATCTTTTTCCGGAATACTGTTCTCCAATAAATTTAGAAAAAAAGCACTAGATTTGGTGGCTACATCTTCTTGAGTACCAAGAAAGTTCTCAATGGTTGAAATCAGAGCAAGCACTTTCTGATCCTTGCTTACAATTGTGCTACGCATTTAAAACCACTACATCTTTATACCAGTCTCATTGACAGTCAACATTGTTTTGAGGCAATTTTTACAATCTAACTGCATGCTAGACGTTTATATCGATAACAATTAAAATATGATAATAATGGTAATATATAAATACAAATAAAATGATAATACTAATTACGAAAGTGATGATAAAGACCCGGGGGAAGGGGTACTCCCTATAGTTTGATGTCGGGGAAAATCGTCGAATTTTTTAGGGGTTGAAATTGGCGATCCAGTATTTTCAGGGGTTTTAGCCGGAAAAATCTGAGTTTTAAGAATACTTAGTATTTCTTAGGGGTAACCCTTGCGCAAATTAGGGTTCGATCTCAATTTTTAGACGAGAGAGGTATATTTTTGGGTAGCAAAATCTGGTGGCCAGGTGTTTTTAGGGTATTTATTTAGATTTTCCCACTAGCACTACGACATCTTGCAAAGGGAGTACCACCCCCCCCCCTCCCCGGGAGATAGAGAACACAATACAAACCTCGAAGATCCAAAGTTACCAGTTAGAAAAGCTCCAAATATTGAGCAAGCAATAAGAAGCGGCATAATAAAAGACATCACACCGTACAGCTGGTTTGCTACCGTCTGCAAAAA
>JAOBYE010064010.1:2111-21224 GCA_025403585.1 Parazoanthus swiftii
GAGGATGGTACGGATGGTTCATACGATGAGGATGGTACGCATGGTGAGGATTGTACGGATGGTACAGAGGATGAGGATGGTACAAAGGGTCTGTTTAAACGGGCGATAAATTTGGATTGTAGTTCTCTTTCCTGTTGTGGATTATCTTGATTTGTCTTTAGTGGCGGAACACAAAAAAACATATTGGTTTAAAATGCATTAAACATCTTGGCATAAATGATTTGTCGAGCTCTCTTAAGATTTTCTCTTATTTATTTCATTGGATAAAAAACACGAAAATATATTTAAAACATAAATTGCGTTGACTCATCCGTGAAAGAGACCCAACATGTAATCATGACATGTTGTTATACTGTATTGAACTGCTGATAAATTTCACCCTCTTCACACATACCAGGTAAATGGAAGCCGTTGTATGATCATAACCGGTCCTAACATGGGTGGAAAGAGCTCCTACATCAAGCAGGTAAGTCTAAGCCGGGTCGGAATCAGCACACAGAATTTCTCGTATGTGTGTTGTCGGTGTCAAGTAAGCTAAACTGATGTCTACTCGATTTACTCTCCTTTATCCAGGTTGCACTGATAGCCATCATGGCTCAAGTCGGCTCCTACGTGCCCGCCGAGCAGGCCGACCTTTGTGTTCTTGATGCCATATACACAAGGTGAACACACAAGGTTTATTCCCGGGGAGGGGTTACTCCCTGTAGTTGGATGTCGAGGGAGCTCGTCGTATTTCTTAGGGGTTGAAATTGGCAATCTAGTATTTTTTAGGGGTTTTTCTCAGGCAAAACCCGAGTCTTGAGAATACCTGGTATTTTCATAGGTAGTTCTGGTTAAAGTTATGATGATACGCTCGCAAAATGTTATGAGAACAGTGTATTTGATGGATACGGCTAACAATAAATTTCATTTGACTTTTATATTACTGAAACATTGCATTTATACGCAATATATAAGCTGGACATGTATATTTTTGGGTAGCAAAATCTGACGGCCAGGTATTTTTTAGGATATTTATTTAGGTTTTCCGACAAGTTTGCCTGACATTTTACAAAAGGAGTATCCACCCCTCGGGGTTTATTGGGCTGACGATGAACACTCTTAATTTTTTTCCAGGATTTCAGCCTCAAATGTTCTAAAAAGTGTTCATGATCAATGTTTTTTGTAGCTAAAGGGACCGTAGTTTTGCATCATTTACTTACACTGCTTGGGATAAGACGCCAAAGGTACAAAAGTATCCAGGATCAACCGTTAATTAAACATCCGGGATTAGTTGCTGGAAACGATGCATGCAAGTGCGGCATGGTGTAACGACTGTGCGTGCGCGTGAGGTACGAAGAGACAAACGCTGACCAAACTTCCAAGATGGCGTCTCGAAAATATATTTTTTTACAGCGAAAGTATGAAGTATGTCACATTTTTTAACCAAAAAAATACTCAATTGGCTTCTCACAGTGGACGACGAAAGGCAAGATAGGCAAACCTGGTGTGTTAAAACCTTTCTCTTTTGTGTGTTCTTCTTAGCCTCCTCCGCAGAGAACTCCAAAGTGAAATACAGCGAATGATGAAACAGATAGGGTTAATGATGGTTATTGTAGGCTAATGTATACAGTCAGGGTTAATTATGGTTATTGAAGGCTAATGTATTCTGTATTTTTGTTGGCTTGGTTGGCTCCCAACATTTCAACATTGCCAACGATCACGCGTAACACTGCTGAATCCAATTTCTAGTTGACCCGAAGGCGAGATTATTTAACTGACACAAGCAACTATCTTTAAAGCTTATATTAAGTTTTGTTAAAAGTTTTTCTGTGGTCGATAAAACTGTTCAGTACACATCGGCTAGAAAAATAATTAAAAGACGTTTTTAAAAGTTAATAGTTTTGTATGGAACAGTAAGATAACAATCTTACAGTCTGGCCCGGTAGTACAACGGACTACTTTGCTAATTCGTTCCTTTTTATACTGAAATTCAGGATGGGAGCGTCTGACAATATCTACAAAGGGAGAAGCACCTTCATGGTCGAGCTTCAGGTTAGTAAATTTGAAATTTGTCTGAGCCGATATGCTGGATTGTACCACGCGTTTCAACCGGTCTGAGGCATTTTTCACCTCTTGGCCACATGGTGATTTGCAATAAACTATTTGTGATTTTCTGATGCAGCTGTGTTCTATCGCTTATTTCTGTTGCTGCAGTCAGTTTAGCTCACTCTTGTAATTCGTCTAAGTTCTTAAAAAAAACTTCTTTTCTTTGTTCTCAAGACGGCTATCGAAACCAAAGCTGTTTATTCCCTAATACAACTTAGCGGTAGATATTTATGATAACATTTTTTACTATCGGAACATGCATTGTAAAAATAGGTATGTATTTTTATCTATTTAAAATAGACATTATTATTATTATTATTATTACTATTATTATTATTATTATTATTATTATTATTATTATTATTATTATTATTATTACTTGTGATATTGGTAGGAAGCGTCAGAGATCATGAAGGAGGCGAGCCCGCGATCCTTGGTCATTCTGGACGAGCTTGGCCGCGGCACCAGTACTCACGATGGCGTGGCCATCGCCTACGCGACCTTGCAGCATTTTATTGAACATGTAGGTATCCAACTGTAAGACTGAAATATGACGATGATGATGATGATAACAATAATAATATTAATAATAATAATAATAATAATGACATTAATAACAATAGTAGTATTAATTATGATGATAATGATATAAATGAAAATAAGTATAATAATTTAATTATATTATTATTATTATTATTATTATTATTGTTATCATCTTGTTATCTTTTTTAATAATAATATGAATAATGATGATAATTTGAAGGTGGCGGCGACGACGACGATGATGATTATGACTATAATTGCAAAAGTTACTTATTGTTACGACTAATAATAACAGAAATCCACGTATTGAAATTTTTATCTCTTCACACGCGTACAAAAACTATAAAATTTAAACGTATAAAACTAAAAACATATTTGAAAAAGGTTTTGCTGTAACCTAACTAAAACCATGCAAGCTAATTTAAGCAAATTCATCTTTGAGCAATTTGTGTTCTAACGTTTTCCTCAAATGTAGCAATGTAGTTCTTTCAGACAGCAAATCGTCTCCAAATTTTGATACAAAGTACAAAAAACCCGATTTCAAATTTTAAATCAAATTCTCTACTTGTTCTCGTATTTCGAGATCCACTTTGGTCACCTTTCCAAATGTCACCTCTTTTTAAATAGCTGTATCGGTCTTCTTTGATGAATGTGCTCGGATGCCATGGATGCACCCTCGAATAAAACCAGTCCCATTAGTTAAAGTATTTACAGACCATCATTAAATCTTGCAAAAGTTGGGGTCAGGTTACATTATTTTGTTATTAGCACTAACATTACAGTTGTCACTGTTAGTATAAGCAGTGAGGTTTTATAGGAGGGTGCATCCATGGCATTTCCGCATGGAGTAAATAAGCCACTTTCTCAATCATGTGCAGAACAACTTTAGCGCTTCAGTTGGCAGGCTACAAGGATTGGAAATATGGTATATGGTGATATGAAAGAAACAAGATCGATTGTTTTCAAAAGAAGGTAAAAGATAAAACCTTAAATATGTCACGAAAGATGTAAACAAGGGTTGTGACCACCAGCAAAACCGTTAGTTTGCTCTGCGCATGATTGAGAAAGTGGCTTATACCGCGTTCGTGGTGCACACAGCCCTGTTCATCCTTCGTTGTACGGCTCCTCGCCTTACTCAATACTAAACATTCGTCTTTCTTGTAGATTGGATGCTTTACCTTGTTCGTCACTCACTACCCCAGCCTGGCGGAACTTGAAAGCTCATTTCCGGGGATTGTGACAAACAATCACATGGCGTTTATGACGTCAGATAGTGATAATGACCAGGACGTTTTGAACTCTAGTGACGAAGAGAAAACTGTCCCGTCTGTTACGTTTCTATATCAGCTGGTTCAGGGTGTCGCAGCGAGAAGTTATGGCCTCAATGTGGCGCGTCTGGCAGGATTACCGAACGGTATATTGAGCGTAGCCGCGTCCAAGTCACGTGAACTTGAACAAGAAATAACGACAAAAAGGTATCTAGAACTATACCGTGTGTAGATTTATTTGTCACACTTTTTACATCTCGGTAAACTACCGTGCAAAGATACTCGTGTATTACCGCAGTATATTACAGGATAAAATAATCACAAGACACCCTCAGGGAAACATAAAAGCAAATTTTACGAAATTAGATAAATTAGACGGGATATGTAGAGCTAAACCGAGAAGATCAAGAAAGAGCGGATACAATGTTGTATATTTTTTAAAACATCCTGTTTGGACACTAAGAGAGAAAGGATGTAAAAAGTGGTCCTCCATCTCGAAATTTGTCAGTATACAAAAAATATTCACGTACAATAAAACAACAACAACAAATTATTTAAACACCATTCAGTTACTGGTAGCATTACTATGAAAGAGAAATACAAGAGTAGGGTGTTTAGCTGCCTATAGAGTAACTGTGTAAGATAATCGAGCTGGGCAGTTCATTCAGAAATTTTATATATAGCAAAACTATGATTTCAACCACTTAGACATGCGCTTAGCACAAATATAACACAGCCAAAGGACAAAAAAGGCCATAAAAAGAAAACAAAAAAGCATAAAACTGAAGGAAAAACGTTTATTTAGTATGAGGCAATTTTGGCATTCTTAATTTCACGTTTAAAATTGCACAGGCTGAGTTGCTTGAATGACTCAATGTTGTGCCAGATGATAGCACCATTAAATCGGACATTGAATTTTCCATAGTTGGTCCAGACAGGACATTAAATAGCTATCCATTATGAGCTATTCATTAAGTTCAGGACTGAATATCCCAAGCAGAATTTAAAGCACTGTATCACACATACGAACGAGTTGACACAAACCCACGCATGCACCAGTAAATTGAAACCCGCAGACTTGCTACCAGGTTACAGGATTCCTGTCGACGGTTGTACCGAATAAACTATCGTGGTTTTGAGTTTGCAACTTCTCAGATGAACTCCTTACAGTTTCAAGAGCTATAAAACTAAATCCACCTTCAAAAGAAGTATAAACTCTCATCTTTTTACTACTTTTTTTGAACAAGACAATTACATTTTAACAACTGAAAATATTAATTTTCCTTCGCAAAAACATCTCATATTACTTCGTCACGTCATTACATCTACATCCATAGTTGTTGTAAATATCCTTATTTGCCTTAATTATTTTTGTCATTTATTTTGTAAATGTAATTATTTAGCATAAACTTAATCTCTGCCCGCCTCAATTAGCTACTCTGTTAGCGGGCAGTACAAAACTGTAAAACTGTATATTTTGTTAATAAAAAAATTATTGTATTGTATTGTATTATTTATGATATAATCGAAAGTAAAATTTGGGTGCGTTTTTCTCTTATTCAAAGTTTTTTTTAAAATTTTAATTGAAGGTCAACGACACAGCGGTTTCAAGAAGCATGGTCGGCCATCACAAACGATGCTACAGCTTACGTGTATCGTCTCCGCCAAGAACACCGAAAATGAAGCGGACACGGCAGTCTCATGTGCATGTGAATCATAAAAAAGCCTAAACATTTTGTTTTCACCAAAGTATTTTTGACAATAAATCTGAACGTTTCAAAGCTCTTGTTTGTGTATTTCTCAAGGGTGTGGCGTTGAAATGGAGCGTATTGAAGTGCTCAATACACAAGTTGGTGCTACATCAAGACTGTACCAACAAAGTCCATCCCGCCAGATCTAAGACAAATTAGCCAATCATATGCCTGAGTAAAAGGGTAGATTCGGTATCGTTGACTTTAAACTATTAAACGGGGCTGTTCTGTTTAACGGCGCAAACTTTGGCTTAATGTTAGTCAAGCAAGATATTTTAGTTAGGAAGAAGTCCCAAGTTACAGCGAATTCAGAATGTATGCGCTCGTCTCATCTACTGCTTTCCCAAGTTTTGTTACATACCCCTCTTCTCATCGAACTACATTGGTTGCCTGTCAAACTAAGAACTACCTTTAAGCTGTTACTGATCACATTCAAAGTTCTTCATCAATTGGCCCCCTCCTACCTCTCAAACCTCATCACAGTCGCACCACCTGGCCGTTATAATCTCCGCAGCACAAACACTGGATTATGCCTGACCTATCCTCGCTTCAAATCAAAGAAAACGCTTGCTGATCGCTCTCTTATGCTCGCTGCGCCGACGCTCTGGAACAATCTGCCTGCTGACATCCGCTCTACAGTCCATCTATTTAAATCTGTCTTTTCAATATTGCATTCAGTTAGCAACATTATTTTATGATATTTTTATTCTTACATCTAGTAATATTTAAAAATATTACTACTTGTATGTGTATTCAACTTTTAAATTTGTTAAATAAGTTCTTAGAATACCGAATTTGAATAAGCCGTGGTATTTACTGTATTTCATGTTCTTTAAACATAGTGGATTAAACTAGTATTATTATTTCATTCATCACACCTGAAAAAGTTTCAAACTTACATTAAGTTTAATAAGAGCTCTAAGTTCTATAAATTCTTATCTGCTCTTTCCTTATCTTACCTTCCTTTCAGTTCAGTTTATTCACACTATCGTTTGATAAGCTCACAATAGATGTCAAAAATTTACCCCGCGTAAAGTTTTAGCTCCTTTTGCCCATACACAAGGGTGTTTGTGAAGGCAAGACAATATGTGCTGGTTGGCTAGCTCCCATCACGTGACCAAGTGTTCAATCGCTTAATTGATCGATCCGATAAAGCCAAATTTTTTTTGACAGGGGAGCGGCAAAAGGAGTATATTTCAGAAACGGGGACAAGGGTAAAATTTCCAAGACAATGAAATTCGTGACTTTTTTTTGGGGGGGGGGGGAGGAGTTGCTGCTCGGAGCCCCTTTCTTCACCCCGATCTTTTCATATTAATCAGACGTGAATGTGAAGGTGGGTGCAGCGTTGGGACCAATATTGGGATCCCCCTTGTGGTCCAGTGGAGTGGATACCAGCCTCCTGGCGTAAAGCGTCACGGAGTACATTAGTCCCATGGTGTCTTGGATGGCGTCTGGATGGCCGTTGAATACAATCTCTAGATTCTTCAGGAGCTGGGAGTAAACCTTGTTGAAAGTTTCGGCCATTCTATACACCCGTGTTCCTTTGTAACGTGACATTTGTGGGTTCGTTGCTATCGGCCAAACTCCGTTAGCGTCGAATGGAATCTTCGGGCCATCAAAATTATAGGACTCGTTGCAATTCTGCAAACAAAAGCAGATTACAGTCTATATTTTCCCCACCACTGCCTTCCCAACTTCGAAACTTTTCCCAAAACTATTCTATGGATAACGACAAGTCATGAAGACGAGCTATTGTATGCAGTGGCTCGCAACTGAGAACAGTACTAGTGGCTTGGTTCTGGACGTTTTCGTTAAAGTTTTGGGGTCAAGGCATAACTATCGAATACCCCGCAACGTCGGAAATTTCTTACTGCGTGTTTCTCGTTCTATAAAAAATATTTGCGCATTGAATTCAAGAACATAAGATGGCAGTAGGTGGCGGGATATTTGATAGTTGCTCCTTGCTAATAATTTTAGCTCTACAGATATATCTTTCATCTTCAAAAGGCGCCTGTTCCTTTTGTGCTTGACATTATGACAATTTCTTTTAGAACATCGCCACTTAGTAGTCTTTTTTTGTTTTTTTGGTGTTTCGGTTTCGCAATATTTCGTCCGTTTCCGTGTCAACCGCTGTTCACCGACCGGATTGTTTTCGAAAAGGAAACCCATATCTAAACTGAAATTCGATGTTTCTATTCCTTCCAATTCTTGTTCGTCGCCTTCAAATAATATTAATTTCGTTTTTCATTTGAAATCCTTAAAGTTTTTTCAAAGCACTTTTTTTTGTTTACTCTCGTTTGTTGGGATTTAATAGACGCACAGGCGTGCGTCAATAGAATTATAGATGCACGCTAGCGTCATACAAAAAGCGCGCAAAAAATTGCCAGCTATGTTCTAATAAGTTTAGAAAAAGAGTGCTTAACAGTTTTGATAACGATCAGTTCTATCTTTCCTTACCTTGGACATATCTCCAAATGAACCGCCCTTATTTCCCTTTGGGTAAACAGTTATGTTATGCCCCTCAACAATGGAGGAGAAGAGGAAATAGTGCGACAGTTCGTCCGTGTGGTTTGCATACACGGCCAGGGGGTTACAAGGCGAGCTTCCCTCTCCTTGCTCCACGATCTCCTTCACTGCCGCTACAGCACTTTTGTAATCCACAACTTTAAAGACATTTGGTTTCTCTGTGGTTCTACGTGACACCCAATGATCGGGAGTTATCTGACGCTTGTGATCACCAGTAAAAATACTGTTATTTTTTCCACAGTTGGTGAGATAACCAAAGGCTTTAAGAATGCGGTTGTACAGGCCACCTATGGTGTTCTGGTGTCGCAGTAGAGGCTCGTTCCACAAATCTCCAAGACCATCTTGCATTTCCGGTTCACCATTGTCAAATCGTTTATTTAAGTTCTCCTTGTCGCGGGGAACACAGCGAGTGAAGAACAACATTTCATCTTCTTTTAAAGCATGACGCTTTGTCTCCTTGGCAGATTCCAGCTGCAACGTATTCTGTTTTGCCGAGTCATCGAGTTGCTCTTCTGCTGATGAGCTCTTACGACCGTTGTAGTCGCTAATCGTGTTTTTTGGAGTTTCATCATATGATTCGCTGTCAATTTCCATGGCAGTATCGTGTATATCAGAGCTATGCGAACGAATACCATCCTGCATACTTTCTTTTGTATCAAGCGGGAGATCAGGCATTCCTGCCGTATTTTCGACCGCTTTTATTTTTTTAGTTATTGAATTGCACTTACTAAGCTTATCGCAGTGAGGATAGCCTTGTTCACATACAGAACCTGTATGCCGTTCGTAAATTCGTAACAACTTCTTCCTGTCACTCATAAGCTGTTCAGTAATAACAGGTTCTTCGATTTTCATGAAGACATTCCTTATTAATCCAATGGAGCATTTTTCTAGCGGAATAACCAGAGATGGATGAACCTCACCGGGAAGTCGCGATGGGTATCTGGGAATGAAGTCCCGGTAGTACAGCTTGGGTTTACCACCAATAGCATTTAATATATTAGAAACTAACGCCATGTGGAGCATTTCTTGTCTAATAATCGTTTTAATGATCTTTTGCACTTCTACATTGTAGCCTCGTTTGATTGATACCAAGGCTGTAAGGTAGGGTGGTATGGTGGCGTGTTCGATCTCAAGTGCTGTTTGGAGGTGATCTCTTAGGTGTTGTATAGTGTATAAGTTACTTTCTATGCCCTTTAGTGGATGTTCTTGTGCCAACCATTCAAGGATCATTTGTTTCTTAACCTTTGAAAGATCTCTTGTGACCGGCATATAACCGGTATGCGACTGTGGCAGCTTCATTGCCATCTCTATCAAATTTTTCGACCTAACCACTTCCTCATAGTCTCCCAGATCGAGAAAACTTGTTTTCATCACCGGATAAAGGTTAGCGTACTGTTTAAATATCGGGTAGATGTGCTCTATCCAGTTAGGTGGGGATGTGTATGTGAAGTTATCGAAAACTAAAACTCTGAAGGAATTGTCATCGATGAATTCCTTATCACCCTCTACACCGTACATATAACGGTATACCTGCCCGTCAATGTACTTCCGGGGATTACCTGGATCTCGAGTATCGACTCGGATTGTAGCTGAGCCGGTTTGGTCGGAGAAGATTGGCGCTTTGGGAAGATACATTTCCGGGTTGCCGGTCTGTCGGTGATACTTGTTTCCGGACATTCCTTTAAAGGGCCAAACCTTAACTCTGGAGTTTGCTTGAGGTCTTCCAAATTTTGTGACAAACACTTTCATATTTACTGGCTCCCCGGCTTCTGCTCTGAAGATCCATGTACTGAAAGCTCGCACTTCAACACCGTCATACTTCTCAGCGAGTGATATTTGGCTACAGTTGTAACCAGTCGAGTTGATAACAACCTGATCAAGCAGAAGAGTGGATTAGCTGCTGCTTGGTTACAGAAACTTGGCATTACTTGCCTCAGTGCTTTGCTGTTGAGGATTTTTATGAGAATGCTTATTGTATGGAGGCAAGGTAATAATAATCTCTATTACTTATATTGCGCATTTTAACATTTTAAAAAATCTATGATAAAATGCACAAGGTGACTACTAAACGTCGTTAGGTCCTTCAGCTCTGCGTGCTGATGTTAACAACAACGACAACAACAAGTATTTTATTTACCCAGAATTACACAATTGTAAAGTCTAAAAAAAAGACTGTTGTAGATTTTAAGTGGGTGCTGACTATCTGAAATAACTATAGGGGTTAAGCGAGTCAGGTAACTAGTTGAAAAAACGTTAATGAAAGGTGCACTCGCTACTTACTCACTCCGTGAGTGTCCAATTTAAGGGCATTCAAAGCTCAAACTATTCAGAAAGGAGAAGACAAGGCAGACCCCGAGGGTGTTCGATCGACCCGTGGGACTTTTGCCGGCCTAAAGGATGCCCACGTTTTAAACTTTTAACTTTTGACTTTTTCTCAATTTCAACTTTTTTTTCAGAGTTTTTATTTTATAATGTTATTCGAGTGAATTATCTATCTAACTAATCTTTATATTAACTTTTCACTACTAGGTACCTTCTGAGTTTGTGGATAAACCGTAGTAAATTTAAATTAGTTAAAACTCGAGGTTAGTTTAAGAGTTCAAGTTCATTTAGCACTAGAGAGTATTACAATACAATACAAAAACTTTGTTCAGTACCTTAATTACAAAAGCAATGCATATAATAAGTTATCAACAGAGATGAGGTACTCAACTAACTGTAATAACCTGAGGTTAGTCTAGACAGTTAGCTGATTAAGGGTTGCATAATTTTTTTTGGTCAAAAGAAGGAAGAACGGAAGCAAACAAGAAATATTCATAATATAGTTACAATCCTCTACCTTACCTGAGCAATAACCAAGCGACGGTTCCACATTTTGTCCATATAGTTCTGGCTCAATACAAAAGAAATGATGCCAGTGGTGTTATGATACCAGAGATGCTGTCTGTAAGGCACTTTGCCAAGCCATTTTATCCTACTGCTACAGTTCAGCGACCCTGATTCATTGTTCTCTGCAAAACCAACGGCCAAACTTCCCAATTTCACAAAGTGCCCTTTGACGTCGTTAAGTGGTATGGTATTGCCAAGGTCGATGAAGATCCTTTTTGCCACTTGGTCAATAACAAAGGGGGCCCCGAGACCCCATATTTCATTTTGCGGTCTCAGAATGCGTCCAAGGACATAATGCGGAGGGGCTTCTGGACCCTGTACTCCAATGGCCCCTGCAATGCGTCCCCACGTATAAGTCTTGGACTTAATGTTTGTTTTAAACAGATCTACAACGAAGTGCATTGACAGTTCTTTGCTTCCAATTGTTTTCATGACAGCCCTGATTTGTTGCAAAAGCTTAGAGGAGCTGGATTTTCGCTTCCATTTGATATTGAACAGAACTGACTGGTATTCTGCGGAGCTTACGTCGTCTGTTTCGGAAGTCTCCTCTGAAGCGTTTACGACCTTTATCGGCCAGTGGGACTTCATAGGAACTGGACTAAAATCGGCAGAGAACAGGTTACCAACTCGAATTCTCCAGCCTTGTATCGAAGACACAACCATTCCTTGTTGCTGCGGATCCAGGTCCACGAGTTTCGCTGTTCCTATTGTGTCATCTATGAAAAATACAAGCTTGTAAAAGTAATGACTTTTATTATACAGACAACAGTATTGCTGAAAAATGCACTGCTCGTAAATTACAACTCATACGAAACTGTATCCAGGAAACGAGTAGTGTATTTTCTAGATCCTCACTAGGGAAAGTTTCGATTTCCAAATTTTTTGCTAACTTTTCACAATTCATCAAAGGTTTTCTTTTTTTTTTCGACAACCATTTCCGAAGATTTCCTAAGGCTCCTGACGACTTTCCAAATATTTCTTAGAATGTTCTGAAAAAGATAAAAGATCGTCAGAAGCTCCTGGAAGCCTTTTCGGCATTTTCCGAGGCTTTTCCGAAAATTCATTTATTTGTCTCTTTTTGCTGTGCATTGACAGTGGATGTTTCTAAGCATATAAAGAATGAAAATGTAAAACGTCGCGAAATTTTGCAGCAAGATTGCATTTCGTAGCTGAAGAATTAAACTGAACAGGCAAATATGCTTGTTGTTGCTGAATTAAAAGGCAAAGAAACGAATTCCAATTGACTACCAAAACTAGGTGTGATATCGGCCGAAATCTTGCCTTATCTCGCCTCTATATGCTAGAGTCTCACCTGACCTCGCTTCACTTTTTCAGCCTATCAATCTATGACTTTATTTAAGCACGATGGAATTTTAACTAAACTTGCCGAAGCTAGTAATGATTTCGCCTAATCTGGCCTGTTCTCATCTCATACTTCTATAGCCAATAATGCCTAGTCTTCTCCAATGTCTGTTACTGTCCCAAATCCCGCCTTATCTTTCTTCACGTTTCTCGGCTTAATCTCGTTGTATTGGGCCAGTAACACTATTAAAACTTGAATGACAAGCTTTGTTCACGTCAAGTGTACGTGTTTCAGTGTTTCATTGATTTAACTGACTATAAAAAACAGTAGGCGATGACTGCATCTCAGCAGAAGTGTGACGCTAAACGTGTACGTGTTTCATTGATTTAACTGACTTTAGAAAACAGTAGGCATTGACTGCATCTCAGTAGCCTCTTTTCTTACCGTCCACTGCAGATCCAAGAATCACATCTTTCTTCCTATCACGACCTGTGTTGGTTTTACATATCCCGTCTTGATAACAAGCTCTGGTCCAAAGAAAATTTGTCGGAATGTCAGACTACAAGTAAATCAAGAAATGTTACCTCTTTTTGAAAACTACGACCCAGCAATAAGAGTTGCAGAGAATAATCAAATGGCCTTTATACAATGCGATTTTGATAAAACACTCAATGCCCATTACACTATTGCTGATTTGCACTCAATCCCCAGAGACTCAAAAGACAAAGGGCGTGACGGCCTTGTTGGTGGACATAACAAAAGAAAGTAATTACAACTCTATTGTTATTGTACACCAACATGGCGGCTATCACGTCACATGCAAACCAAGAATATGTTAAAGAGTTCCGCTAGAATCAATGTTGAACTCATATTAATGAAAGAATCACTATGGCTGTGGTCACACTAGCGCTTAAACCGCTATAGAAGCTTGCTTGATATTAAGTACTTATTTGTATTTTAACGTGCACGGAAACGCTATGGAAACAAAATATCATTAGAAAATAGCTGACAAGCTGACTTTTTTTATGACGCGAGCGTGCATCTATAACTCGATTGACACACGCCCGTGCGTCTATTAAATCGCGTGATCGCGTTCAGTCAATAAAAAAACACTCATAACGGTTTAGGAGAATTTTGTACGTTTCCAGCTTACGTCTATTTTTTCTTATAAATACTGCTTAAAGTAGCAGAGGCAATATTTCAAAAGAAATGGTCCATACTTAAGTTGTGCGTCTATCGAGTTATGGATACACTTGGTAAGTTCGGAGAGCAGAGAAGCACTCGGCTTCGCCTCGTGCCACTCAAACACTTTTCTCGTGCTCTCCCAATTAACTTACCGCGTGCATCCATAACTCGGTACACGCACGCTAAGCACGGACCATTTCTAAATTAGCAAGCAAGCTTGTAGCGCGGTTCAAGCGCACGTGTGACCGCAACCTATTTACGTGTCTATACATAAAAAAATCTCTTTAAATTATGTATAATGCGCTTTCCTTCTGGCCAATCGCGACAGGCAAATTAAAACTACGAAACACTAAAAAACCCACTAAATGTTTTAGATGTGAAAAGCAGGAAATATTGAAGAAGTTGTCTTGAACAAACAGTAAACTGAAACTGCGAAATACTTAAATGTGAATGTTTTAGCCATGAAAATTTAGTTAACGCTGAAGAAGCGGCTGACTTAAATGAACTATCAGTATTAGATGTGTTGTTTCGTCAGGATATTTTTTCCATGTTAATCATTTCATTTTCTGTGCCGTAGTGCCGCGACCCCGAGCTATACAATAATTTTCCGTATTGCCCTCGCGTTCAGTTAATAAGAAGTTAATATGAAACACAAATGGAATAAATGCGGACTGCTATCAGTCATTACCTTGTTACTTTACAGTAGCGCAATCTCCAGTCGTTCGTTCCCATCGGGTTCCATCCCCCGTCGCCATCCTCGAAATAGCTTATCCAGTTTCGACGTGTGAATGTTTTAATGTCGTAATTTTTGACGTCATTGTTAACTGTACACGTGTCTGCTTGAAAGGAACCAATGAAATGCAATCGAGGGACATTAAGATAAGACATGAACTTGCGCGACTTGTCTTCTGGATGTTGCCTGTTCTCTGCAAAGAAAAGTGACTCGGCGTGATGAGCTACACAGAAATTCAAAATGGAGGACATTACACCTGGTTTCGAATGCGAAGATACTAAATTGTTTTTCTTGACAAATCGAAAAAGTTTACAGAAAGCTTTAGACAATATTTGAAATTTTTCGGAAACTCTTCGCCGGTAATTGTCAAAAAACAATTAGAGCGTTTAATAAATTGTTGAAAGCCTATAGAAATCTTCGGAAATTCTGTGATATCCTTCCGGATGTAGTTTCAACCTGATGGAGTATTTTTTAAAACTATATATTATATAGTAGATACTCGCTTTCTTTTCAACACAGAATGACTGGCAAAAACTCCATGGTGAAATGTCATGAATACACCCTCGTTATAAACTTTAATAAACACTTCTAACACTGATAATAATAACTATTAACACTAACACTAATAACTAATAATGCTAATACTAACAACAAAAGAATATAACCTGACCACAACCTCTGCAAGACTTAAGGTCTGTAAAACTTTGAACAAGTGGAGCTGGTTTGTAAGAAGGGTGCTTTCATGGCGTTTCACCATGGAGCAGGCCCGTAGGCAGGGGGTGCGCGGGGTGAATACGCACCCCCCCCCCCCCCACGGACCGAAAAAGGTCCGCATTCGGAGGTTTAATCAGATGATGAAGAAGCCCGAATACGTTTTTCGTAACAGTTGGTGCTACCGTAATTCGAGACGACTAAAAAAACGTCCATAAGTGTGTTTGTCCCATAAATTTGGCTTTTAAGAGTCCAAGTTTACGAAATTTGCACCCCCCCCCAAAAAAAAAAATAAAAACAACAACAACAACAACAACAAAAAACAAAATTCCTGCCTGCGGGCCTGTGGAATATGTACCGAATGACACGCAAATCACTTTCCTGTATCAAAATCCCTTAATGTGCATCGTCAAACTAACTAACTTTTTCATTTTTAAGTTAATCATCTTCTTTGGTAAGAGTCGGGACGAAAGAGAGCTATCAGACATACAATATTTTCTTCCCGTCTCGCGTGGCGCATGGATCAAGTGGCACTTGTTGATAATAAGAGAAAGGAACGGAACTTGCATTAGCTTTCCTCGAGAATGTTCAATAAATGAATCAAAGCTGTATACTGGTACAACATGATCGAGTTACAACAAAAATTAGCTTACCTCACCCCCTTGACGTTTCTCTCGTAAAAATAAACCCAAAACTGCAAAAGCCAAGACTTTGACAACTAGCATTTGCTGAGTAAAGTATAAAATGTCAAACGAAAAAAAAAAATACTCCATTAATACTGCAAAAAACTTGGAACACACTCGTCTCTTAAGGCCCAGTATCAACCGGCGCCGTATATTCGCCTTAAACATCATTCATAGGGCCGTTTTAACAAAAACTGAGAATAATTAACCTTCACTTCAAGTAGTAGAGAGACAAAACAAGAGACCTTAAATAAGACAGAACAAGAGACCTTAACGAAACAATATTTGCCCTACCTGCAAATGGGCTGTGAACACACGAATCGCTTAGTCTTAGAGAAGATTTTACTTTATTCATAGATCGATTACAAACTCTTACAACACAAGCAACTGATACAGTGATAGAGAAAGTAAAACTTAGCTTGATCATTAAACAGGCATTGGAAGTAGTTCGTTCATTCTACGATTGTTCCTGTTTAATGTTATGTTCTACGGACTAAAGAAAATCAAAGTTACATTAAAGGAATCATTGGAGAATCGTTAGGGTTTTGTGCAAGAAACTTTGAAGGTATTGCTGTTGCTGTGCTCAGGTTGTTGCTGTTATGATTAATTTTTGTTGCTGTTGCTGTTGTTGTTGTTGCTGTTATTATTATTATTTTTATCATCATCATAATTATTATTATTATTGTTTTTATTATTATTGTTGTTGTTTTTGTTATTGTTGAAAAAAATGTTATTTGGGTTTCGGTCGTGAATACCGCGGACTACGGTTTGTTGCGTGTATTTCACACCTAGCATCATGTATACATTGATTTTAGGTAATCATTTGAAGTCCCATTAGCCTCATGTCACCGTTACATTCTAGCGAGCAAACAAGCCACGCGGAATACAGTTTAGCTTGAATTGCACTGTTTATCAAAATAGTTAACACTGCCGCTACTGAAAAAGGCGCGACTGCAAAGCTACATGATTTGGTCTTCCTTTTAAATAGTTGGGCTATATATATCTAATTGATTAGTAATATTACCTAACTAATGATTCCAATTAAAACTAACTTTCAAACATAGTAGCTAACAATAGTTGATTAAACACTAGGCTAAAGCTATATCCTTTCCCGAGCCCAGTGGCTCATAAGGCCGGCGCTTATCTCAGGTTTCAGTAGTGTTAAGCGGATGAGAGTCTGTGGCTCCCCCTGGATTGCAGGTTAGCCCCCAGCAGAAGCTGGTACTCATTTATACAGCTGAGTCGACTGGAGCAAGTCGAGTAAAGTGCCTTGCTCAAGGCCACAACACAGTGTTCTGGCAGGGGTTCGAACTCACGACCTTCAGGTTACAAGTCAGACACGCTAACCACTCGACCACTGCGCACTGCACCAAGCTGCACACTAGGCTGGCCGCGTTTTAAGCTTAAAAGCTTCTGGTAACTGACTCTAGTAATTAACCAATCACTTACTCTCCAACTTACAATCACTCAGACTGACTTACTTTCTTTATAGTACTTACTTACTTACTAACTAACAAATTTGTTTACTTACTTACTTACTTACTAACAAACTTGTTTGTTTGCTTACTTACTTACTTACTTACTTTTTACTTACCTACCTACGTAGTTATTTACCGACTTTCTTACGTGCTTACTTACTTACCTATATGGCTTCCTTTCTTCCTTACTTGTGTACTTACATTTACTTAAGTTGCATACCTATATTTACTACTGAACTAAATTATGAAGTAACTCTAAATTAACTTGAGTTAAACCGAACTGTTCAAAACTAAAATAGTCAGCCGCAGTTGTAAAACTTAATTATCGTAAAGGATGTTTCGATTGACCACATCCTGGAATATGATAATGTAGAATAAAATTATTATCATCGAAGAGTGAGCTTCTTTCAGAACATACAAAGTAAGCTGCATGTTTGAAGCTCAGACTACCGTTTAGTTCGGATAATCTTTTTACAGTTTACTGGTTGGAGAGAGCATTAAGGAACCTTCCCTAATATACTCCTATTCCGTATAAATGGTGCATGATATGGACAGCCAAAGGCACCCTTACCCAAAGCTAATTAAGTTACGTTCGCTTGGTTAAACAGAAAAGTCAAGAACTGAAATACTTACCTTTGGGGGTTGAAACTTGAACACGAGAAACAAGAAAGATCACCAAACATAGTCTCGGCGAGCACATCACTGGAACTGTAAAACCTAAGACGTGACTGAGGCCGAATTTTGCTGTAATTTGAACACACAGCTCAGCAGTAATGCTGGCAGACGAAGCGTGCAAAAGTTTCCTTGTATACACGCATCAAGAGTTTCAGACTACCGGTCCAAACTCAAAGAAAAAGTGAGCCCTCATTAAGTCACCTCATTAATTCAACTATTGTTAAACATCGCCAAACACAATAGCCTGACGTAATGAGTTCCCACTTTTCTTTTTAATTTGGACTGGAAGTCTGAAACTCTTGATGTGTGTATATATTGACAAACTGTGACAAGTTGTGATTGTGTCAAACGAAATTGTTGAACCGTGGGATAAAGATCCACTTATATTAGTCACGCAATACGAGCGATACAAGATGTTGTAAGTGTCGGAGAGTAGTTTCTGTACTCTACTGAATGCTGTAGATGAGTATTAAGCAGTTTTCGTGTGCCTACTTTTTTGATAAATTAAACCCTGTTCAACCGAATACCATGTATCTCGAAAATCAAAGTGCTACTTCTGAACCATCTTAAAAATTTGCACTTTTAAGATATATATTTGCCAGATATAAATATGATCAAATAATTATTAAAACAATTATTTGATCATGTTTATATCTGGCTGGATTTTCCAAAAGGTGACTGACCGCGACAAGCCAGTTATATAGGGATCACGGCCGGACCTCCAAAAACGGACCCAATTTTAAGCTCTTGTAAAACTCGTAAATCTTTGAACACACAAATATCCTGGACATTTTCAAACGAAGTGAAATTCAGAGAGCCGCTAACGTGTCTACGCATTGATTTAGACCGGAAACGATAGGCGCAAGTCGCGTGTTTTCAACAAAACCCGAGGTTGAACGGAAAAAGCTCTTCAAATCACGCTACAGTGCAACGTTTCAACTAAAAATTGTGAGCGATGTAAAATCGAAAAAGGTACTCTACTGAAAGGGGACAAAATAGGCCTCACATTTTCTCTTAAAATCGCCTTATTTCAAATCGCCGTAAGTTCGGTCTGCCTGCTGGAAAATTGATACGCTTTTTCTCAAAAGACAGAGAATTTCAAGATCTTTTATTTGAATCATATGGTTTTTCTTCATCGATTTTACATTGCTCACAATTTTTAGTTGAAACGTCGCACTGTAGCGCGATTTGAAGAGCCTTTTCCTACGGTGGCCCACAACTGTCACGGCAAAAGAAAAAAGCTCACGGCAAAACAAAAACCCTCACGGCAAAACAAAAAC
>JAOBYE010064121.1:0-21220 GCA_025403585.1 Parazoanthus swiftii
ACTAGCAGTGCTAGTCCGTGGAGTTACAAGCCAACAGCCGAGAAGAAAAACTTCCATTCACACCACATTCCATAAGATTTTATGCACCCAATATGTAACAGTTTGACAAGCATACATGAAGTGACGTTTGAATTTTGTTAGCATTGATCATTAAGTAACGGTGTCTTGTTTTTTCAAAACCATTAAGTATATGAACGACACAAACAGCAGGTCTTGAAGTTGGACACACAGCCTTCAAGTCCTTGGACAGTGGTTGAGTGGCCGATTTTGCTGCTTTTTAACGCCGGGTATGGACTTGATCTACTGAGGAATTTGCTGCGAAATTTTTAAGCTATAAAACAACGAAGTATGTTCAGGGTTCCAAATAACATTAAAATTCGTCTTTTTTGCCACAAACTGCTTAATACTTTTGTGCGGACAATTGTCTTTGTTGTACAGGCGTATAGATTATGGAGATTTTATTTATTCAATTACCAATTGAATTACTTCATTGTTGCAATGAAAGCTTGCTTTGTCGGACTTGCCTTACGTTATGAATGTTTTGGCTCGACTTCATTATATTGTGTTCTCAAACACCCTCTACGTTCGATTGTTATCCTTTAGCTCAAGTATCAGACTGAGTATTTATCAACATGAATTTTAAATTTTATTATTTTGCCATCCAAGTATTTTAATAAGGTTATTACGATTATGATTGTTTTTATATTCTTTTATACTCCTTTAACACTAGGGCTACATTATCTTGTTGTAAACAGCCGAACTATTTTAAAATTTAATGTAGTTAGAACTGAAGGTGTTATCTAGAGTGTTGATCCGAACCTTTTTTGGTTACATTTTTACCATTTTGTAACCCGGGGAAAATTTGAAAACAGCGCAAGCACGTAGTTTGCTAGAAGTAAAGCGGGGAAAGCGAAGAATACAAGGAAACAGGAAGACTTGATGGTTACAAAACGCCTGCAGCGTTGTGAGTCATCCCAACCGCGAAACAAAGAATGTAAGTAAGATTTTAGCCAAATCAAATCGTGCAGGTATTGCAATAACTTGCTAGAATCATTATCTGATCAAACGTATGGTCTGTGATCATGATGTTGGACATTCCGCTTTTAGACTCGAATGAAGTAAAACCATCCCCAACTTCAACTTATTTAAGTTTAAAATCGCGATGAAAAAAACGGGTTACAGACAAGCAAATTGAAGTTCTATTTCGAATGCACTTTTATTTTGTTGAGACAAAATATACCAAGATTTTCCTTGGCAAGTTTTCAAGCCAGTGAGGGGGAATGCGCTGTACTCTTCAGTCATTTTGGTGGGGATACGTGTTACTTAGTTACATTTTTATTCAAAAAAAATCTGCATATTTTTGCTGTCGTTTTGTTCTGAATAACCGCTCTGGGTGTTAATTAATCTTTTGAACTTGAAAGGGGGCGTTTATTTGAACAAAGGTTCCGTCTTACCGGAATGTATAATCTAATAAAGCCAAGTTCCGTTCTTTTATCTCAATGTCCTGGTCGAGATTTTATAGTTTACCAAATGTGGTTACAAAACGTATAACTAAAACCCAAAGTAGTAAATAATGTTGATTTCTTACAATTTATATCAGTCAGCCCTCATTTCTTGTACGACATGTACATTATTACTTGGTACATGTGTCGACGACAACATCGATAGCTAGTTTTTTTTCTCATCCTTACCCAAAAAGGTTGATGAACGATTTACAATAAAATATTGGGCATGCCTTCTTTTACCTGTCTGTAATTTGCAACTGATTTTCTGTTCTTCGACCATCAAATTCACTGTTGACACCAAGCTTGGCATATGCTCCTCACTTACTACTCGAACTACTTTAGTTTTCAGTCAGTATTTGCCTCCACTAAATTATAAACTTCAAAAGCTTTCGTCCGTCGGTTCAAAGTCATAATCATTGAAGCGGTCCGTTTCTAACTGGGCTACGGTCTCAAGACACCAATGGGCTGACCAGGTACACGTTGCAAAACGACCTCGGAACACTAAGATTCAGATACTTTTTCGTGAGAAATTCTGGTGGCATTATCAACTGCATTATCCACTATGCACATTAGCTTGCCACTGTAACAGTATGCAAGCCTGAGAAATGGACGTTACGGGGAACTGTTCTCCGTTTTAATTCTCAACTGTGCTGAAATAATATGTCAAGCTATCGGGCACTGAGGTGAAACAAAAGAGTCTAGAGAGAGGAACCTAACTTGCATACTTTAATCATTTTTGCGATATAAGAATATGGCGACGTGTTCTATCACTCGATCGACTTTCTATAT
This sequence comes from Parazoanthus swiftii, assembly GCA_025403585.1. NCBI lineage: Eukaryota > Metazoa > Cnidaria > Anthozoa > Zoantharia > Parazoanthidae > Parazoanthus > Parazoanthus swiftii. The sequence continues at coordinate 2,295 of JAOBYE010064121.1, forward strand.
CGGGAAAGTATCAGTTCGGGCTTTAAAATCTAATCTGACGCGTCTATTTGAATAAGCTAGACAGTGTTTACATTGTGGTTTATTACATTAGTCTTTTGCATAAGCTATTTATACGGTTTTTTATTCTTAACCCTTAACTAGACATTGGGGCCCCCCAACTCAAAGTTTTTTCATCCCAAAAGGAATAGTTAAAATGAAACTCCAATTAACAGCACATCTTTTACGTCATTAATTGAATGACGTAATTTTTATCACTTTAAAAAATTAATTTAGCAATTTCTTTTTTACAAAATTCGTTCTATTTTCAATTTTCAAATTTCCTTTTAGAATATTTCCTACTTGAGCCTTTAAATACATGTTTTTATTGATTACAATAAAATTTGATGTGCTTGGACTTTCTATCTATGTGTGATTTGAGTATATCTTTGTGTGCGAAAATCGTTCCTCCGATGATCATGCTATGGTCAAGTCCGCCAACTCCCATTTTCGTTCTTTGTTCCTATGTCATTTCCAGCCATGCGATCTTCTCTACCAGTGTTATCTGCTTCCACTTTTTCATTTATGTCGCCCTTAATTATAAGCACGTCATGTCTTGGAATAGTCCAGGTGATTTCCTGTAACTCGCGCGTTGTAGACGTTTTCTTTCTCTTCTTCAATAGTAACCTTTCGTTGATCGGTCTCCAGTTTAGTAGTGCCTTCTCTGCTACTTTATCCAGTCTCTCTCAGTTTCTGTTTCTCTCTCTGCCTCTTTCTCTCTATGTTCTCTTAAATGGGTGTGATAGTCCAGTGTTATCAGATTACACAGGGCCTAGTGGTTGCCGTGCAATCAACAGTTTTGCGTGGCAACATCTTAATTTTGTTCTTAATCCGTGCACTGTGTGCCAAGATGGCTCTGATTGTGCGTGCTGCCTTGTCCCTTTCCCAGAACAGCCGCCAGTTCTCTTTCCAGTTACTTACTTTCCCTATGAGTACATCTGTGACCACATTGATCTGTTTCACCCTGAAACTGGAGTGACGAGCTTTCAGCTCCTCTCTGACTTGCTCATCAGATTTGTCAGTTTTTTCGTTCTCTTTCTTCATTCTGTTCATTACCCATGGACAGCTGAACTCTACCACCAAGATGTCTTGTGCAGGTTTGTCAAATGCAGTAATGTCAGGCCTGTTGCCCTGTTGCGATGTGGTTTCAATCTCTATCCTCTGCAGTGTGGATAGTTCACTTCCGGTTTCGGGGCTATAGCAGAGTGCCACGGTGGAATTCTGTCGATCAGGCCATAATGCTTTAATAGTAAGAAGAATAGGCACTTAAGTCCGGCTTTGTGTCGGATAGTGTAGTCGTTCTGAGCCAGTGCTGAACAGCCGGCAAGGATGTGGGCAGAGTCTCTGGCTGGTCGTTTCAAAGTCTCTCTCTCTCTCTCTCTCTCTCTCTCTCTCTCTCTCTCCCTGTGTAATAAGTGTCTGTGTGCGTGTGTGTAACAAGATATTCAGTATAAGTTCTTTTTCCCGAATTTAATGTTGCTCCCTTAAACGTTTTCTTAGACTTTGCTGCTTTTAGCCTGGTGCTTTTAGCTTAGACGTTCTTGTAAAAGGTTCCCGAGATTCGGGTAGCTTCAACAAAAAAGCTCCAATCTTGTCAGTGAAAAAGAGTGTTAGAGATTCGCATATAGACAAAAACTGTGAATAGACCTAATGTTGTTGTGACCATAAACCGCATAACAAGCTGTCTTGCAACTTAGATGGATATCAGTTTGTTGCGAAATGAGTAGTTTTAATCTCGACCAAAAGTCAGAGAACCTCTTGCTTGCGTCGATGCGGTTTCGGCCGTAGGCCGCGTGGGCTCTGGGTACGAGAATAAGAAATTCTGAATTTTATTTGCACACTGCAAAACGGTGGAATATACTAAATGGTCGCTAAGCTACCTTCGAATCCTAAACCAATTAGAAAAACAATTGTTCATTTAGTACTATCGTTGATAGTTTTTTGTCCAAGATCCATTGCATTACGCCAAAATGAGAGTCTCTCGTTGTGCTTCGAGTACATTATTTATTAAAACAAGGTTAAAGCATATTGCGGCGGTTTATAGTTTTCCGTTACTTATGCGTTCCTGGTAAGCATTCTTGTACGTGAAGCTGTTTCCGTACTTGTACGGCTTCTAAGCACGGTATTTTCCAAGAAATTTGTTTTCCTTGTCAGAAAAAAGCATCACTAAATGAACAGTCTTCGCTTGTTTCCAAACCCAAACAAGCTTTCCCCAGTACAAATAGTATTGCTACCACAAAAAAGAAATTGACAAGAAAACGGATTTGTTTATTCGTTCAAATGAGTATACATAACTTTTTAAGGCAAAAACATGTCAAAACATCGCCAGTTTTATTTACACGTGAATATAAAATTTAGAAAAGATCACCTGTCATATGTAGAACAGAAAAAGCACAACTCATTGGAAGCTAAAGATCGGCATCTGTTGTTTCATACCTGGTTCACACGGCGATCGCGCTCAGGTAACGTCAGGCATAGATAAGGTCTATAAGTTTATTGCTTCACCCCGTGTTGATTTTTAGACATATATGCTCCGTTTCGGTGACTTGGCTTAGAAAATATAGAACTGACCGACTCATCTTCATGCGTTGTGATTACAACTGCTATTTACTTTGTGATGTGTCAGTTAAAGTTATAAGGTAAAAATGGCAAGTGTTTTTAGCACGTTGCCTTGTTCAACCGAAAAGTCAGTTTTAAACGGAAAAACTGTAGACAAGGAAAAAACTTGCCAAGTGGCTAAAAATCTACGTGTATGCATTTGCTAATTCGACAAAGAACTACTGCGAGAAGGAGTTACAAATTTAAGTTAAACATCCAACACCTTCGTTGTTCACCTTTTTGGCTTGAAAATATTGTATGAAGCGGATCACTGAAAACTTAAAAAAGCTGTTTAAGTTTTATGCATCGTCTGTTTTTGTAGCTCTGCGGATTATTTGACTGTGAGGTACCTTTTTCGGATTTATTTTTTTCCATATCTTGAGCTGGGAAGTTGCCAATTAAGCCGAACTTTTGTTTTTTTCTGTTTTTGTGAAAAACGCATCCTGAGCCAAATGAATGTACGCTTGTCGAGAAAAACTATTTACACATTTTATCATATGACCAAACAAGACTAACCGCGCAGGAAAAACAAGTCAAAGAAATTTCAAACGATAAAAATTGCCGAGAGCACCTTGTCAAATAAAACTTGCCTATCGTAAGGATTAAAATAAAGTCGTATTCCGACGCAATTTATCAAGCTGAACAAATTAAGAGACATCGCAATTATTAGTTTTGAAAATGATAGTTATTATGTCTTCTTAGTTGAAGCATCACTACTCTACCGCTGAATAGAACGAACAATATACAGTGTAAGTTAGCTTAGATAACACTTAACGTCATAACTTGATACTCGACGTGCGCTTATTTTCAAACTAAGAACCATTGTGAAAAAATGAACTGATACGGTTTTTCGTTAACGGATAACGGCTCCGGCATAGGTTTAAAAACCATTTAAGTTTATGTAAAAGCGTCAGAAAGGAAGATCAAAAAACGATTTTAAATCGATCTTTCTATGGTGAATTGAGCCGGTATTGCAAACTGGATATAATGAAGAGGCGCTGTTAAATGGCAGGTGAATCGGAAGACTCGGAGAAACACACTCGCCGGTATAACACCGCTGGCAAAGTCGGCTTGCGCTTATCGCCTCGCTTATTGTTATTTACTTTCACGCAGACCTTAACAGGGCTTAATGCCTCGATCTAATAAGCTTGCACAATAGTTTGGCCCTCTCATACATAGATCCACAAAAATATATTAGTTATTGTTTGTTTGATAGAAACGGGCTGCTTCTCTAATAAGATAAAAGGCAACCCCGTGCAAATTAACCGGTATGGAAATGAGCTCCTGTCGCTTACCTGTTAGAAGTCTTTGCATAAGCATAAAATAGCTTATTAGTTTCAATTAACAGTTGAAATCTTTTTCGTATCGAAAACGACAGTCCCCTTCATCCAAGCAACTGAAAATATTTCCGAACCGGCAAGAAGGCTTTAATTCGAGGTAATGTATATTCGTTTTTACCGCACTGTAAATAGCGCGGGGGAGACAGGTAGATTAGTGTCATAATTCGAGATAATCGCTAGTTTAGGGAAGAAAACGAGACAATATAATCAGAGTGGGTTTCCGAAATGATGGATCTATTAGTCCATACATTTTATGTCAGCCAGCTCTTTGACATCCAAAAGTAATACTTCTAAAGGCAAACACGAGTGAACCAATGTCAATTGACGTTTAAAGTTGTCATTTTGAATATTCGTCTTCTTTTACGGTGTTGTTTCAGTGGACCTGTAAGCTGTTCGAAGGATATATTTACAAAAATTATTTTGACAGAACTTTTAAAAAATGTCAAAATATATTTGTTAACAGCCTTCGCATTGAAATTTAACAACAGAACGTACTCTATAGTACATTAGACCGACAGGGTGTCTTTATATGGTCAGTTTATGTTTTGGACATTCATTCTATTATTTTTGAAGCCGTTTTCAGGTAATTCTTTGTTCTAGAGCAAGCTCTATTAACCTAGGTGTTAAGATGCTTGAAAATGTATCTTTTGACCGACTTTAAACACGCTTCGCTCGAAAGGGAGCGATTGGCAAATATGGCACTTTTTGGCTGGCTAGCTTTACTGAGAATAGCGGGGTGATTTTTGTCGGAACTGAACATCTTCGGAAAAACTGTTTTCAGGGACCAGCAGCAAAAAAGAACAGCACTTTTCGTCAGTAATTAGAAAAGACAAAAGCCGATACAGCAGGTGCTTCGGAAGCCCGATCGAGTATCTTTCATAATTTTTCAAAATGGTAAGCCTGCATGATTTGCGTGAAACAAACTATATCAGACATCTCGCATTTTCTCTGCAAATAGCAGAGCATATTCTTGGGAAATATAAGAAACTCTGTAGAATGTTAAAAAAAAAAGAGACACCCACTGGTATTATGAGAGAATGCATGGCGGTTTTTTAAGTTCATCGTTGTTTGTACACATGCAGTCATTACCGCTATTTGGAGATGTAGCGGTCATCAAGTCGATTTGGGACGTAATTTTAGTATTTTGCCGGCAAAGACGGCCTAAAGTTGTTTTTACATTGCTCTTATTTTTATACATAAAGAAATTGTTGCAGATTTTTTTAAAAATGAGGCATTATGGTTCTGAACCTATAATTTACTGACGTGGATGCGAGCGGGTGACATCTTGGTGATTCCTGTCAATTCATTGGCTCCGTTAGCGACCGGCTTTTTGTCATCTCTAACCGTGTCCGAAGATTTTCAAATTTCAGTTCTAAACACATGCTAACATTTTTCGAGATCTTTGAAGATTTTGACGGTTTAGGGTCGTCCATATCGTCAGAAACTCTGTCTTTATTCTCATTTATAAATTGCGTCCTCTGTTCCGTTTAATCGCTACATTAGCCGCTATTGCATATTTAATTTTTGTTATAAAAGTTAACATTTTTTCTTAAAAAGAAAAGTGTGCAACGAAGGCCAAAACCTACTAAGTAGACTATCTGAGCAGATATTCAATTGTTTTATGCTTCAATAAGTCTATATTTCGTTTTAAAATGGAAGGTTAATTATCTTAATTTTCCTTTTTTTATCAATAATTGAAGCAAATAGGCATAAAATGATTCTTTCAAATGTTTATTTGTTTACAACAAAAAGAAAGGTCGTTAATCAAGATAGTTTAAATTTTAAAACTAGGCTGTTAGTTACATAGCCATCTTAATCATTCTAACGAGCAAGCTCCTTTGATTAATAACAGCTCCCACTATCGATCACCCAACCTCTTATAGCAAGAATTTTGATTTAAGGGCTCTTTGTACGAACATTCTCTCCAGAGTGAAAACATTTAGCAGAAAATAGAAAAAGTTGATATCTTGTACTTAAACTGCAAAACAATTAAGTATTTCGGCTTTCCTGTTCGCACTTTTTCTAAACACATTGACGTAACATTTTGTAACAAGTTTTACACGCGTTTCTGCATGATCTCGTCCCCAATTCCAGGAGAAAAAAAGAGGGAAGGGGGGGGGGTAAGGAAAGAAAGAAGCCAGCCCTTCTTCGTTTTTGCTCCTGGAACTACCGAAACGAGAACTTGGGACAACTGGATCAACGCATTTCTAGCGATTCAAGAAATAAGAATCTCGTAATTTTCCCAAGGATCTATTACCCGGATCCTGCTAAAGCGCCTACGACACTCGCATGGTCCTCCCTCTCCCCCTCTTACTAAAGATAATTCGCGTCTCCCCTGTTAACCTAGTTTAAAGTCCACTAGATACTATCTTAATACAAGATATGACATTACGGCCTACTGTTACAAAAGCAAAAACTTTTAAAAACAGGTTTTGTTTTAAAGTTTAGAATTACTTCGCCTCATCTAGCAACTTACAATTTTTTCATTCTTTCATTTCAGGTCGATTTACGACAATCATTCCGCGGTTTTAGCAGGAAATGCAGCCGAGATGACACGCAACTCGTCCTACCTGGCTGAACTAATCAGGCGATGTGACGTCGACCCCCCTGACCAAATCATATACATACAAATAGCCCTCTGTATTGTTTTCTCTCTCACTGCCATTACAGGAAATGCGCTGGTCCTGCTGGCAATCTTCAAGTACCCACAGCTACACAAACCCACCAATTACTTTCTGTCATCCTTAGCCTTGGGAGACATGTGCGTTGGTTTGATCATGGGTCCCCTGTGGTCTGCGAGACTCATTCTGCGGGTGTGGCCCGAGGACCGAACGGACTGGGGCCAGTGTGTTGAACTCTTCACAATACTGACTCTGGGGACGTCAACTTACAGTCTTTGCGCGGTGAGTGTCGACCGCTTCCTAGCCATACGATCCCCTTTTACCTACGCGGAATTTATGACAAAACAACGATGTTTGCTGGCTATTCTGGTAATTTGGATATTTGCAATTTCATTTGGATGTTGCCGTCTCTTTTTCCAAGACCCTCTCGATTTGCCTAACGTCTGGTTGATTGCTGGTGGAGTGGTCGTGTTTGTTCCGTTTTCCGTTATCGGCTACTGCTACTATCATATCTTCAAAATAGCCAGGACTCAAGCGCGCCAGATTGCCAGTGATATTGCTGCCCACCAAGGAACGAAGACCTCCGTGAAGAACAGAAAAGCCTCGATAACGGTTGCCGTGGTGATTGGGATTTTCGCCGTGTGCTGGACACCCTCCTTTATGGTCGGTACTTTGGAAGCTATCTACAACCAGGTGGATTTTTGTGCCAAAATTCGCCTCAGGGGACCGTGGGTGTGGATCTTTTTGATTTGCATATTCAACTCTTCGGTAAATCCTTGGATCTATGCCATAAGGTTTCCCCAGTTCCGCACTGCTTTCAAAAAGATTGTTTGTTGGTGGAGAAAAGACTGGTCCCTACACTTAACAGAAGTAGTCCCGTCTGTGGCGTTGGAGATGAGGAGCCAAGTCCGTCTTTCAGTTGTCTGCCCCACGGGGAGATAGTGGAGAAATAACGTTTCAATAGTTTGTTGCTGCTGGACAAAAACCCCTCCCCCACCTGGGTCAACCTAGAAGCTTTTATGCTCAGTTTACGGAGTCAAAATTTAGTTCTTAGCTTTAGAACACACCTAAGGTGTTGGTTTTTAGGAGTTCAAAGTATTGTTCCTCTATATCTATAAGGACCAAAGTTTATGCCAACTCCCGCGATTCTACCCGGTACCCCACGTCCCGGGCTTCTCCCTCTAGCCCCTCCCTTTGGCCCCTCCCCCGGGGGCAAACCATTGACTGAACCATTTCATCTAACGATTTCTTCCAAAATTGTCATTCAACAGCTTTTTTCAACATTTTTAATACACGCTTCTTGTGGTAGAGTCGCGGGGAAGAATAGCAATTGTACCTCAAATATTAAATAAAATCGTGAAATATACATAATTCGTTTCACTGTCTCACCCAATATTTATTCACTATTCTGAGGCAATGCCATCGATTACAGCTTCATATGTTGCTCACTTTACAGAAATACACTCTGTAGGTTTACCTCAGGTGGAATTTCGCCTCCTCATGAATTACGTCATCGTCTGCATCGGTGTACGGACATAAAAAAACCATTATTTTTTAAAACCTCGCGACTTTCAACTCGCGAAGCACGACACTCGGTGGTGAGGCCAGTCACAAAACAGCCGTGGTTTGTCATACCAAATGTTAAACTTTAGTTAAGTTCTCTCTTTAGCGATTTGTTTTTTCTTATATACTGAAAGAAGCTTAATGAACAGATTTTGAACCTTTTCCCAAGTGTAACCCAAATCGCAGTAGTTTTTCCGGTTGGCCCAGCTGGGACTCCGCGATTCCACGAGTCCAGAATCATGATTGTCAAGTTCCCAGCTGACATTTCACAAATTTAAAGTTAGGGCGTTCTTAGACGATATTCCGTAAGTTTACATGGTTGTTGTTTTGCATGATCGAAAGGCTCTGTCGGTTGTCCGACTGCTCTATACATATTTTTACAAAAGAAAAACCACGACATTAAAACTGATTGTCAAACGAAAAAGACCTGTTCTAATAAAAAAGATCAAAAAACAAAAACAACGCAAAGAAAAAATATATATACATACATTGTTTTAGTTATCTCACTGACAGTATTTTGTGATTCTAAAAAAAATTGTAGTTAATTACGTAAGCGTCCCAAAATTGCAATTTTTATATTTATGACCGTTTTTGGTGGCCTTAATTACAATTAAGTTATTTGTTTGAACTAAACTGAAATGAAACAAATGGAATTTAAATGAAACAAAATTAAATTAAATGATATAAAGCATTAACAAAACAAAATGAAACAAAAAATAAATGAAAACAAAATAGATGAAGCGAATGCAATGAAGATAAATGAGATGGGATGAGATAAAACGATTATAATAAAAATGAATAAACGAAATTAAATAATTTTGTTAATGTTGTTGTTTTTGCTATTCAGTTGCAACTGGCTTGCTAGATTCTTCATTTGGGCAATCGTGGCTGGTCCAATCATCTTCTTCTTGTGTTTCCTCTTCCCACGATCTCAGGTTCTTCTCAGGTTCGTTTGTTTGTTCTTGTGAATTCACAAGAAGAAGATGATCAGTTGCAACTGATGCATGTTTTATAGAAGTTTAAAAAAGTCAACAGTGGTGGGTATGTTCAGGTCTTCCATAGGGACACTGCTCTGTAAGAAAAGGTTCTCTGGCCGCTAGCTGAGTTTTAAATTCAAAAATAGTGGGACTTGAAGTTTGCAATTGTTTCGAGTTGTACGATTGTGAACAGAAGATCGTTTTTTAAACCTAGTACAAAGGTACTCAGGTGCTGAGTTGAATCAGTTCAATCACTCAATCAATCAATCCATCAATCAATCAATCAATCAATCAATCAATCCATCAATCAATCAATCAATTAATCCATCAATCAATCAATCAATCAATCCATCCATCAGTCAATCAATCCATCAATCAATCCATTAATCCATCAATCCATCAATCTATCAATCAATCAATCAATCAATCAATCAATAGTCTTTATTTAAACCACAGTAAAAATATAAGTATAATACAAACTTTTCAAAATATAATACTTGCATTAGGTTTAAGGTTCGTGAGAACGGTCGTTGTTGTCTGAGGAAACAAGTTCATACCCTGACTTCTTATCTCCACTGTCGGCTTCCTTTCGTCTCGTACTGTGGTACACAAAGATGGCCAGCAAGACAATCGGTGCCATAAGGAAAAAATCTAAGGTGGGACTAAAGTCAAAAAATAACACCGACAAGGTAATAACAACGACATTCGAGAGCTGAAATGACATCACTTGGAACATATTGTCACGGAACTTTAGAATCAAGGCAACAGTAAGTCCAAAAGCTGCTGTGCAAATAATCAGCAGGCTTGCATGGATATTGTAACCATAAAAAAAACCACATCGCAGAATATGTGAACGAAAATCTGAGCGTATAAGAAGTGTCACTGAGTTGAATAAAATTCCAAACATGTATAATTTAGCATTCTGAACATAGATGCTTTCCTCTAAGCCAGCGTCTTCTTTGAAAATCTTTTCATTGTAAATGTTTGCAGAGGACGACAAGAGGCACTGCAGCAGTGCTAATAGACATCCTGTGCTGATCTTGAATCCCCAAAATGTTTTAATATTCTGCTCAGTTTCTTTGTCAACAAGCCTGCTTGGCTTGGTGGCCTTGGTAGTATTTACATTGTCTGCTCTGACCATTCGACAAACATCTCCCATGGAGTTACCATCTCTAGCAGGTTGTGAAACACGGTCAATAATACGGTGGGGATGGTGGTGGCCGCTGTCATGATGTTGGTGTTGGTGCGATAACGCCATAATTGACAAAAACAGAATCATAAGTGCTGCCCATTGGACACGGGATAGCTTTCGTCTGTTAAAAAAAGTTAGAGTAGAAAGAAAGATAACTATTAGACTGAGCAGTTTTAACATCACTAACTAGTATTCGGTTAGTTAACTAGGGTTAAAGAGGCTATTGGGGGAAGGTTTTAAAATCTACCGCCCGCCCGTGTGGAACAACACCATAGCGCAACTTTGCACATTCAGGAAAAGTTTAAACCTTTTTTTTGATTAGCTACATTACCTGGATGAATGAATCTCCATAGCAAGAGTATTGACACTGTTAAACAAAACGCTTGCTTTTTCATCCGTCTCAAAGGATTTTTCACTTAACAACTAGGCCCAGGTAGTTTTTACCTGGCATAGCACAGTACCTCAAACTAATCTTGTACTAAGGGGAATAGGGAGGTTGGGTTGGTTTGTGGGGCAGGGGGGGGGGGTTGGAGCAGTCAAAAATGATAAGGAGTAGGCTATTTTCTTGTGTTTTCCTTCTATGTACCCTCATGTCTACATACCGTATTTCCTCGAATAAGCGCCGCATCTGAGAGCCAAAATATTAATAAATGCCGCCCTCGAATAAACACCGCACCCAAATCATGAAAAACTTAATAAATGCTGTGGCATTTATTCGAGAAAATATGGTGCATGTAAAAGTTGATTTGTGCTGAGAATGAGAAAATTTATTATCCATCCCAAACTTTTTTAGATGAAATATAAAATTCTCCCAATCTACTTATAAAAAATATATGAATAAAGCAAAGAAAATTTATTAACTCATTATTGGTACTTCTGGGAAAGAACGAGTCTTTAGTTTAACATCCGTTTTGTCTTTTATTTAGTGCTTGCTAAATTGGTTAACAAAATTTTTAATTGTTTTATCTAAATGACTTGCATTCTTTTACATTTCCTCTGAAAGCAGCATCAATAATGTCTGCATAGAATAATTATTTGTTTTTAGATCCATCTTGGCAACTCAAAGTCATACTGAAATGTGTAGTTTTCCATGAACAGTGAGTCACAAGTCAACACTATGGTTTTCTCCTCTTACCTTAGAACAACACGAAAAAGAACTGCTGTAGATATTATGACAAAATTCCCCAATAAGGAATATATGGCCTACAAGAGGATAACAATAACAGATGTTTAGTGACCATTGTAACTATAGATTCTGATTCTCAGAGATGAAAAAAGGAAGATTCATCAAGTGTCAAAAGGAAACATTTCTAAGGGGTCTGAAACAAGCTTCTCTGTTACCATATTAATTTTGAGTCACAGTACATACATACTAAATAAACATGGCACATGAGCTCAACGATCATTACAACTCACATAAAATTGACACAAATTGATCCCTTGTCACCCTCACCCAAAGAGAACTGCTTCACTATCACTAACAAAAATATAAAACCACTCAGATAAAAGGGAAAGAGAAAACATCAAAAGACACAGAAAATAAAAAAAACATGCTAAAAAGACAAGTAAAGCAAGAAAATATTAATTTTTCTTTTTTCATCAACCAACAGTATTATCAATACCAAAACTATAAAGAAAAGAAGGCTTGAAATGATAATTTCAAAGTTAAGGGGGGAGGGGTAGGGTTGGATTTTCTGTTGGACCAATGTAGAAGCCAAGCATATGAGCCTTGTGCATGGACTTTAACTTATAGAAAAAATAACGTAACTAAATGGAGAATAATGCATAGATGTGTGGAGATATATGAAGTTCATCTTCTTGTGTTCAAATTGATATAGATCTCACGTGAGTGCAGTGAATGAGTGCAGAACCACCAACTCTCACAGTCTCACTGTGAAACTCAGTTTGAGGCACTATCTTACGATCTCACGGTTTGCCTTGAAAATCTCACAGATTTCAAAAATGTTCTTTCATTAGAGAAGAATAAATGATTTGAGCCATGATTTGTGCAATCCAAATTGAAACTAGCTGTGAAAACAGGTTAACAAATTTGAATTCTATAATTATTCTTAATTATCTGATCTACTAAAATGCCATAAGTCATGCAACACTAATTGTCCACGTAAAACTAAGTACGACCCATCCTGCACACAGCTTCTTTGCAACATGTAATATACAAAATGGTGGGTTTTATTGGATTGTACAGTCATTTGGCAGATCTCCAGGTTTTAACCCCAGTCTCCAGGTTTTTTATGGCCAGTCTCCAGGTTTTGACTTCTGAGGAGTTGGCAGGTCTGTGAGTGAGGTATCGATTTTGACCACAAGAAGATAAGTTCTATATCTCCAGACATTCAATGTGAATTATTCTGTTTATTGAGCAAACTACATGTACAAAAAAGAGCAATCAGTGCAAAAAAAATTATCGACTACAAAGATGGGTGTTGTCAGAGTAACGAAAGGAGATCGCCAATTAACTGTTACCAACACAAAATAAATAAATTTTTCAGTGTGTTTAGGTTCAGGAGGGATGGCACTCCCTAGATTTGGATAGTAAGTATGACTGTCGTCTTTTTAAGGGTTAAAATCAGCAATCAGGTATTTTTAGGGTTTCACTGAGTGAAAATGGCACTCTGAAGAAAATCTGGCACACTCAAATGCTTCTCTTGTGCTCTCCCAACTTCCCGCATGCATCCATGACTCGATAGACGCACACTAGGCATGGACCATTCTATAAATAAACTGGCCGGGGCTGAAGGGGTTAAAGTCAAATGAATGTAGGAAGCACAAATTAAAGCATTCTCCTCACTGGAGGTAGGTGAGCCAGGATATAAAAACCCAGCAGATTATCTGCAAAATACAGTAATCCAGGGACTGCCCACTTCAACAACTGTAACCATCGGATCTGTGAAAATATTTCCTTGAAGGTTCTGGTTTCTGCAGGAATAAGAAAGAGAAATTTTTAGTATATAGCACACCCAAATATGTAGTAATGGTGGATCCTACTTGTATGTGAACACATTAGACTAATTACAGCTGTTATTTGTAGTCCTCATAGTTTTTCTGATAGACTTACTAGCCCCAACTTTTTCAAAACTATCCTAGTGGGAACTGCTATTATTATATTTTATTTATAATTTAAGTTGTTTTTATTGTTCTAGAATTCAATTTTGGTTACCAGGTAGACAGACATAAACAGCGATCGGATCCAACCAACAGATCAGAAAACAATTAGAAAGTAAGTCCAAGTAAAGAGTGAATGCCATTTGACCTTGAAATGAAAACTGAGTTTCTAGAGTTTTGATTGGTTCTGAGCACTTGGCCAACCTGCTCATGTTCATTTGGTGTTATGTTTTGATTTTGATTTATTAGTCGGGAAAACATGATTCTGTACACAGTTTACAAAATTTGTTTTCAATAGACTACGAGTGACTAGCTACAGTTTGTAAGTCCTTTATAACTGAACAAACAAACAGGATGACTAAAAATCCACTAAATGTTGTTATTTTTATCTTTCCTGCCATTGGCAAATGGGGCAAAAAGTAAAGCTAACATGTGGTGAATGGGTTTTCAAGGTCAAAAAATATCTCTATTGAAATCATTGCTGAACCAAGTTTTGGTTTAGAGCAAGATTTATTCTTTGTAATTATTTCGTTATAAACAGCAGCTACAATAGTGTCACAGGAACAAAATGGCATAGATTATTTAGAGGATGGTTTGCTGCTGCAGACAAACTATGCAAATTACTCACCTTTAATAAGAAGGACATAAGCTGAGAGAAAGATGCATACTACAAACTTCAGAAGTTCAGCCATAACATTGACAGTTACTGGTAAGTAGTTGTAATGGCCATCTGGGAAACCAACAGACAACAGCTCAGTTATCCTACCCAGTAACTGAACCAGATGGGTGGTGGTGGTGGGGGGGGGAGGGGGGGGAAGGGGGGGATTCCTTCAGTTGGTTGTCAGGGTTGGTTGTTGGAAAATTTCCTAATAGCACAGGTCTCCCTAGAAAGTATTGCCCTGTCCCCCAAAACACACTGTCCTTGAGTACATCTAAATACGTACTAAAGGACTAAAACATCACTTTCAAAATCTATTTCAGGGGAAACCCAACCTTCTCACATAAAAAAAATGACTTTGAGCAAGCTGTTTTTAATTCACCTTGAAATGAAAACAGATGAACTGAGTTTCTGAAGTTTTGATTGGTTCTACCAACAAAGAGTGAATACATGTATGAGTGCCATCTTACTGGATTTCGGATGTTTATTTGATGCTGTGGTTTTAATTCGTGAGAAGAACAAAAATTTGTACACAACTAACAATATTAAAATTATTTTGAAAGTTGCATTTCAACTGACTGTGAATGAACAGTTACAGCTTTTTAAAGTCTTTTGTAACTGGACAAATGAACAGTTCGACTAAAAACCACTAAAATGTTGCTTCTTTAATTTTCCTAGCACAGACCCTCCTTACACTTTTTGAGGCAACCTTAAACCTAATGTAGGCACTGTGAAAATGCAGAAATGGATTTAGAGCAGGTCAAAGTTAGTATGAACAGAAACTGTAACACTGGTGAGGTTTTTGAAAACAAAAATATCCCGAAATTTTAGAAGATAATATAAGAGAACTTGCATGGGATCATTGCCCGCCCAATGCAAAATTCCCATATATTCTCTGTCAAATTGTCTGTTTCTGAAAACTTTACCAGTACCACACTTTTCAGTATTAAATCCTCCAACTTTCAGCATTTACTAACTTTGACCTGTTTTTTTCCATTTCTGGCATTTACAGACTGCTATTACCAGGTTTTCAAAAGTGTGAAAAGGGTCTATTGGTGGACAAAACAAAAGTAAAAAATGTAGTCAACAGAATGAGTTTTCCAGGTCAAACAAAAATTGCCCTATTAGGGTTTATACCTCATTTATAAGTGAATGATTATATCATGTACTCTATGAAGTATCAGAACTACTGGCAGGTTGCACTCTTATTCAATTTGTCCATACATGTCCTAGAGCCCTTACATGTACCTTAGGGCTGAAAATGTGACCATTTATCAATGTCAGACACAGGGGTTTGTAAAGGGGAGGGGAGAGAGGGGTTCTCAATTTGCACATAATCATCTGATCTGGATTTTAGTAAGCTGACCCAAATGATCTGACCATTCAGTGAATGGATTCTGGCTCTGGTAATCCAGTCCAGATTTTAGTGATCACTAGCCTCCTCCGCAGGCAACTCTAAAGTGAAATGAGGCAGATAGGGTGAATGATGGCTATTGTAGGCTAATGTATAGCTAATGAGGGTGAAGGAGATTGGCTTGCGGCCTTTCCGCTCATCCCTTCCTTCACTCTCATTAGCCATACATTAGCCTACAATAGCCATCATTCACCCTATCTACTTCATATTTCACTTTAGAGTTGCCTGCGGAGGAGGCTAGTGATCAGTGTACATATTTAATTAACGATCATTGACAGACCTGTGAGCCACGTGACAAGGCAATCCCATGAACAATAACTTGGCGTTCACTGATCAGCCGAATCACTCTGTCTAGGTGTTTATTTGTCTATTTTTATCAAACCACCGGTTGTTCGGCATTAAATACTCATTTGATTTATTAGTTGAACAACCGATTCCTTCAACCCTAAAAGTAAAATAAAGTTTTGAACGCTTTTTTTTGTTCGATTATTAATTAACTATTATTATTTTAAAAACTACTTACCTCTGATCGAGAACTTGATAAGAAAAATACGACAGCAAGCCAGGGTTGTAAATAGCATTCCCAGGCAAAAAGTACTAAAATGACTTCTCGGACCCCAAGACATTGGTCGCTGACACTCCGTATTACTTCTTCTCCTGCTAAATTCGACAGCCATTTTGTGTTGTGATCTAATCTATAGTATTATAATCGTATCAAGACTTCGAACACGACCATGTTGGAGTGGAATTCCAATAACGATATACGTCTTAAATTATTGTTTTGGATTAGTTGGATACCGTATTAGCCACTGTTTTATCAGCAAAACCAAAAGCAGATTTTTCTATATCTTTTTAACACAGTACAAGACCAGAGACAGATACTAAACTGAGCTGGCAGTTCAACTGGCCAGCGGAAGAAAATACTTGGGAGTCCTGGTGCCTAGTCCTGGCCCAGTCACGCAGTCTAATTTTGGAGATACCTCCTGCAGCAAGGGAGAATAAATATTATCTATATTGAGGCTATTTAAAGTGGCCCGATGGTTGACTCTATAGGTTTTATTTAGAGTTAGACTAGGATCTAGGATTGGCTAGGATCGGGCCGGCCCTCCTCAAAAGCTGACCTCTTTGAAGCTCTTATAAAACTGATAACTCTTTAGACATCCCAAACATTCTGGACATTTTCAAACAAAGCGAACGTGGGAGAGTCGCTTACGTGTAGGTCTTTGCAAATTATGTTTTTTTTTCTCACTATAATGCTAATGTTTAATGCTCGATTTTCTCACTAAAAAATCCACTAGAATGATCAAAAAATGCTCGTCCAATTTTTTTTGAAGCCCAAACTGATGCAAAATGAATAAAATTCAGTCTGGAGGCTGGACATTTTCAGTTTTTGAATATATATTTTGGAGCGATATTATAAATTACTACGTAAAACTAAACCACTATACCAGAATAATTATACACAATAAAATACAAAGATTAACTGCTTGCCAGATGTATTGATTGTCAAATGAGATACAACAAAAAAATCCATTACCTATATAGTACTGTCTGCAGTTAGCCAGATATAAACCTGCTTTATAGGGGAGTGGGGGAGGGGGGGGGGCTTGCGCGTCATTTTAGACTTTTTCTCAAACTAACATAAAGGGTATCTGATGTAATATATTTTGCTAAAACTTTAAAAATTTCATCTGTTTGTCAAAAACTGAAAAACGTTTAAGATACATTTTTAACTAGTCATCCGAAAAAAGAAATTTTAAAAAACCTCGAACGGTTGAGTCCTGGAAACAAGGTTACGAAGATGCTATGGCGTCAGAAGACATTAGCCAATCACTGATCAGAAGGTTTCCCGCCTAATTGAAACTTTTGCAATTTAAATGAGTTTCACGTCGCCGTGTCCTCAAGTCACGAAATTGGGGACAATATAGAGGAGTAGGGGCGGAGGTGCCACAAGGGCACCTAACATTTTTCGCTCTGAATCCAGTTCTAACACACTCAAAAGCTCCCTTGGGACCTGCCTCTATTGTCAAACACAAAAAGAGCGGTCTCAATTGTCCTCAAGTCACGAAACCGTGGGACAATATAGAGGGGTAGGGGCGGGGGTGCCAAAAGAGCGCATAACATTTCTCGCTCTAAATCTACTTCTAACACTCTCAAAGGCTTATAGGAATTATATAGATTTAACTAAGCGGTTCACAGTATTTCTTAACTTCCTATAAGAAACTCTTATAGGAAGTTAAGAAATACTGTGAACAACTTAGTTAAATCTGCCAAATCAACATATTACTGTGATCTGATTGAAGATGCGAAAGGGGATTCAAAAAAGTGTGGAAGGCGATGAATGAAGCTTGTCATCAAAATTACAAGTCAAACACTGTTAAGTGTATTATTTTCGACGCGTTCAGCATACCACGCCCAAATCCATTGCATCTGCTATGAACATTTTTTTCGCATCTACTGGAAGACGTCTGGCCAATAAAAATGCTAGTATGTCCAAGTCGCAACCCTCACAAGAAGCCACCGGATTCTCAGTTCCAGAAGACAGAAGTTGATGAGAAATTTGTACTTCAACAGCTCCTCTCACTGAAACCAAACAAGGCGATCGGTTTGGACAAAATGAGTGCACGACTACTGAAAGTATCCGCTTCATCTTTCTCAATTCGTGACTACACTATTGAACTTGTCAATCCGCACTGGCAAATTTCCTAATACTTGGAAATGTTCAAAGATCACTGCTTTATTTAAGTCCGGAGACAGGACTGATGCATCAACCTATCAGCCTATCTCTATTCTGCCTACACTTAGTAAGATCCTTGAGAAGTCTGTTTATTCACAATTGTACTAATAACCTACTTGCTAAGAAACAGTTTGGATTCAGAGAAGGGATTTCTACTGAATCCGCTCTGACGAACTTTGCGGATAAAGTCCTTCTCAACATGGAACAGGGCAAATTATGTGGGGCCGTGTTTTTAGATTTAACAAAGGCCTTCGACACGGTTGACGACGGAATCTTGCTATCCAATCAAGCTACTGTCCATTGGTCTATCTGCAAACTGCCTTCAGTGGTTTCAGTCTTATGTTACTGGAAGGCACATGCTGTGAAAATAAGTTATCCTGTGAACTGCCAGTCACCCATGGGGTCTCTCAAGGCAGTATTTTTTTAATAATAATAATAATATAAGCTTTATTGTCAACTTTGCAGTGGAAACTGAATAATGTTGATTTACATACAAAAAAAATGTTTGCACAATAGGATTGATATTTAAGTTACAATTTACAAACTACAAAAGAGAAAAAAAACTACTAAGTATAAAAAGAATGGATCAACCGTATACTAAAAAAAGAAATAGATAAAAAATACTAAAGGGAACTATTAAAATGCCTTATGGCCGATGGCAAAAAACTGT
>JAOBYE010064232.1:0-21211 GCA_025403585.1 Parazoanthus swiftii
GTAGTAGTTGTAGTAGTAGTAGTAGTAGTAGTAGTAGTAGTAGTAGTAGTAGTAGTAGTAGTAGTAGTAGTAGTAGTTGACCTTAATAAACACACAAAAATTACCTAAAACTTAATTCACACAACATACGTTATGATAAACTAATAAACTATAATACAAAACAAGACCTTGACTGGCTAATGTAGTCGTGTTACATTGTTCTCGTTGGCTAGACATAGCAGCAACGAAAAACCATTTTCCAAATGTTTCTTACGCTGCCCTTTGCAGATAAAGAACTAAGAGATAGTACGTAGTTTCTGGGCACTGGTTCTCTAATGAAAGTACCTTAAACGTGTAAGACAAAAGTTATTTTTTTCAGTATACTTATTTTACTATATTCGGTTTCAGAATGCCATTCGCCACACACTGTCTGTTAGGAAGAGGTTTACCAGAGTAAAAAGACGGTCAGGATCTACTGGCTGGTACAACTCATGGTGGACTCTTGATCGAAAGTTCGTACAAAAGAAAAATAAGAAATAAATATTTTGGGACATGAAAGAGGCACTAACTGCAACTTAGAACATAAAATGTAAAGAATAACTCCTATTCAGGTGTACACAGATTAATTTTCTTGTTTAAAAAAGGCCTACAAATAGTTATTTATTGCTTCTAACATATAATGTTCGGTTTGGAATTGTACATAACCGATTGTACCAATTTTCAGTCAAATTTAAAATTTCTTATTGTATGTACGTCACACTGAGCATTTTCCAAATAAGATTGGCGAGAATCTATTTTTAATTTATGGAGATAACTTCAGTCTATAATTGTCCTTAGTTGTTGATACTTCTAAATAGGTTTTTATGGTTTTGAACCTAAGGCTGCAATTGTTCTTGACTTGTTTTTGAAATTTGGGTAAATTGAAAGTTCGTCAACTTTGTAACGCAAAAAGATTGTAAAGCCATAACAATAAGTAATTGCCCAGGAAAACCGATTATACCACATAAATACAGTACAGCAAAAGTATTCGATAAATACTAGGTTGAGTAAGGCTGGTATCCTGAAGTCAATAATATACTCGTCCAGCACATGTTGGTTATAGGTTGAAAGCTGTCCCAGTAGCTGTTAACTGGAGTAAGGTTGTTAATATATTATTAATTATATTATTATTAGAAAGGATTGCCATTACAAAACGGATCCAGACACACGACAATTTTAGCTGTTGTTTCTTTGCTCGTACTCTTTCATTTGATATTTTGACACATTGTCGCGTCAATTAGATTTGACGCTTCCATCACGAGATGTTTACGCGACAACCACAATTTCAGCTGACCATAATCATACGAGCCACGCCATGCAGGTGTCAGTCGCGGAAAGATCTCGAACAGGCTGCTACGCTCTACTGACGTTTCTAGCGTAATTGACAATTGGATTGAAGCTGGAAATTATACTTTCACTAAGGGGATTTCACTATTACTGTATTAGGAAATTGGAAATGGGGTTGGAGGAGGTTGGTAAGATTGCGATAGTCACGCGCGGCTCTTTGGTATATAGTCTTCTGATCGCCAGTTATTTACTGGGTTTCGCTTGCCCACAGGCTTTGGCAGAACCGGAGCTGATTGAGATGTTTGTTAGAACCCCCTGAACCTAAGACTAAATGCATAAAACATAATAAAGAATGAAGATTGATGGAAAACATGCCGGTTTTGAGGCAAGCGGTAGCATACTCAGTTGTTGAAAAAGGCAAAAAAAAAAAAACTATCTGAAGTCATTTCCAACCTATTTCTCAGGCTTTCTCTCTGAGTGTATTTATCTACCGCCGATGTGCATGCGTTTTCTGTGATGAATTGAGATAGGAACAAACGTTTCCTTTTTGACTTTTTTTGCTGAATCGTTTTACAAGAGACCGCTCACACGTCAGGAACTAAATTACTTTTGTTGTTGTGCCAACAAGCACCCGCGGAGTAACAGTTCCTAATGATTATTCGTAGGAAAACATGCGATTTTTGCGTCATGGTCATCTGCACCACTGCAGCTTTTGCTTTATGAAATCCTACCAGCGTTTGTCTAGGAGTCATTTTATAAGAATACTTAGGTTGACTTGTTAAGAAGTGCATAAGATTCATTTGGGGATGAAATCTTTGGCACCGCTAAGAATCACAAACTCAAAAGAAACTTTCTTCTTCTTACACAAAGAGAAATGTTGTTTCCGTTACATCAAAACAGATAAAACGTACAAAGTGTGAAATTTCACCTCTTGATGTTGATGTTCAGTGGAAACAGCTACAGCTGTGACTAACCACATCGTTGTGTTCAACGTTTTGGGGTCTCACGAGTTCTTTTTTTTTTTATTAAAAAAACTACTTCCTTCTCCTCCTCACAACCAACCAAGTATCTACCCGTATTTACGAGTATAGTGCCATTATTGCAGGAAAGTTAGAAAGTTCCTTCGGTCTTGTTCGTTCGTTTCCCGTTTTCTGCTTCCTTACTACTGTTACGAGGTACTTGAAAACATGTTTATTGCCCTTCTAATTTTCTCAACAAGAAACTGTATAGGCATCCTTGTGGGAAAAGTCTATATCTGTCTACCAGACAAATTTTATTAAAAAAATACAAAGACGGAACAAGTTGGCACTAGTCTCGGAAATCGAGGAGTGGTTGAGCGGGCGGATGATCGAATCGCCCCTGTGTTTCCGAGGCTGGTCGTGGAAGTGGTACTGTATTTCTTTTTCTTACCGAAATCCATGTCGCAGAGGGATTCAAAATCAAATTCCAAAGGAAATCATGAATATCTTGCTTAGAACACTCTGATAAATGCGAAGAAGCTCACTTTTTGTGAACAGAACCCTCTGCGACACTGTGTAATAGAAAAAATGTATAACTTTCTATCACAGTACTTCCCGTATTGGCGCTAGAGGAAAAAGCGCCTTTGTTTTGTAGCGTTTCAAAACTCTCCACGAACTTTACCCAAGAACTAAAATAATAGTTATCACAAAATTCTAAAAATCCCATACAGCAAACTGAAGCTATTTTGTTCTTTTCGCGAAACTTGTGATCTTCTGCTCTGACAAACTATATTCGATTTAAATATCGAAGACGTCTTTCATGCACAATGTACGTGACTTCTTTATCTCTACAAACTTTTTAAACGGTTTCTGATAATCAACTGATGGTTTGTATTGGGGCCGACACGCTGTTTCAAAATAACTGAATATGACAACAGACATCAACGCATCATGGTCAGGCTATCTAACTTGTGTTGTCGCTTACCTTCTATTTATAGCAAAATATGTTCAAAACAACGTTGTTGTTTTAAAATGTTGTTTCTGTTTTGGTGAATAAGGCGACGTATTGAGTTACATTCCGGACCGATTTCATCCTGGTTCCACTCTGAAATGTGTTATGTTACTTACAACGTTTTTATTTTCAGTCGAAATCTCTTTCCGGTGTTGGTTCATACCGACTGGATCGAAATCTTCTTTCAGGAACAAAATCTGGCCGCAAGTGCACCAGCATTGTGCAAAGAAGGCACGAATTCGTTCAGGTATGAAATTAGGCAAGAATAATTCATTTTAGAAGATGCATTTCAATATCAGGATATTCATATAAAGTTAATAAACGTGGAAGGCCTGGAAGTCGTGATTCGTACTGAATCCCACATTCCAACATAAAGGTTTTAAAATAGTATAACCATGCAGTTGCCTTATCAAAGTCCTTCCATGAAGGCCATTTGGCCTCAGACGTCCTTGTGCGATTTTGTTTAGATTTAATCATTTTGACAGTGAAAGGCTTGCAAGAGATGAGTTAGATAGCAAACTTCTTTGTTGTTTATCATTTATAGAGTACATCGATGCTAATTAAAGATATCTGTCTTGTAGTATAGCAACACAACAATCCCACTAAATTATTGAAATCGTGAGCTCTGGCAAATGTTTAGGCTGTCACGCAGAAATATTAACAGGAAGTCGCTTTGATTTTGTAAAAACTAGCAATCAAAGTCCAGGTTCACTCCTCTCTTCTCTATCTAAAATTGCAGGCCTTGTAGCCAAATAACTGACCACCGTTCCATTGTTTTATTGATGAAAATGATACCCATTTTTTATGGATAGTTGTAAACTAAATTACTGAAAAACAATTTAAATACATCGACGAAAAATGATTGCAATGATGCAACTTTTGCAGTTGATTTATTAAAAAAAGCATGAAAAAGATTTGAACCAATAATCTCAAACCCATCACTAGCATACTATATAAAACACTGTCTGGTAGATGTATGGCACTGCATTACGTTTTTCAACAAACTAATCCTGAATATAAAATTGCAAAATATAACTCGTGAAAGTGCCTTTCAATTTTGTCCATATCGAATAAATACATCTTAGCAATCTTGTTAACACGATCTTTGCGCGAGTCAGTACATCTGGGGGAAAATCGTGCAGAGGAACTGATGTTAAAATTCCTGCAAACTTGATGGAGTGGGAAAAAGTCTTGAAAGCAAAAATTCTTGATCGCCCTTTCACTTTTGTTTTGGTAAGCCGTGCCGGAAAAGACGTTCCAGACTATCATACAAAAATGTGACAAAACAAATTTAGTGCAATTTTTCATTTTTTCAATTTGTATTGCAGATTTGAACTCTTTCATGTTTAAAACAATAATAATTAGCTTTACAAAATTTTCAGTTAATTTCATGACAATTTGACGTTCAAAGTTTCGGGTGATCCATATTTTTTATTATTTTGAATGTGTTGGTCCAGCTCCGAGGACTTCTGAAGACATTGCTCAAGAATCCAATCGCAAAGTTTTGGCGCCGTTTATAATGGTCGTTCAACTGTAATTTTTGTATTTTTTAGGAAGATTTTAAATCTGACAAAATTACTTAGAATTAATTGAAAGATGAATTTTCTTGGCTGTGTTGACCATAGGAAATGGCGATAGTTTGAGGACATGCAGGATTTCTTTTGCTAGAACGATTTTTGTATTTATTTGTGTCTTCCTCATTTCACTTTGAAAACAAATTTGTTACAGTGTTAGCTAATGTTATTTTAATTTTCCTTCATGCTAGAATAGACTATGTGGCTTCTGGTAATCTCCAAATTCATCGAACTTGTTTTTAATTTTGCTGCTAATTGCCATTAATTAAAGGCATGATTTATGATTGTAAACTGATAAACTTCTTTTAAGAAGCCGGTAAAAAAAGCTTGAAATATAATAATCAGAGTTCAGATCGTTTTGGAAACTACATTGTTGTTTAAAAGCATTCATCAAACATGCAAAAACGTATCTACCTAGGTTGTTGAACTTACAAACAACAAGCAGCTTCTGCTTATTTAGAAACCAAATGCTTGTTATTTTAATGAAATATCTTTACTAGCTAGAATAAAGGTTTTAATATGTCGTGCAATACATACAGTGTAGATGATACTTTCGATTCCAAGCAGTACACCAGGAAGTCTTTGTTAACGAATTGTACAAAGCACTCAGGTCTGACGTAAAAGACTCCAATCACTCTGCGTAAAAAGGGTGAGGGGAGTGCTTTACCACAGAAATGTGAGGCTGTGTGGTCCAGTAAGAAATTCTAAGGAAATTGTCATATTTACAAAACAAATGAACAAGGATACTGTCATAGTATTTGCTTTCACTTTTAAAAAAATGTATATGAACAAGACTAAAAACAATACTTCAGTAAATATGTCCCATGAACGGAAACATTTGGTCAATTTAACAATACAAAGTCAACAAACATTTTAGCCTGTTTTCAGTCCTACAACAAAATTACTGTAACCAAATTAATCTTACCCCATCTTGCGGCTGAAAATTATTTGGCGAAGAAATGGACTCTTTTAGTTAAAGAGTTACTTTAAAGAAGATTCAAACATCTTTTTGGCAAAAAGTTGTACGGAATTTGAGTCCTTTATAGAAGGTCAGTATAGGTGCCAAAAGGTAAAGCGACCTTATTTAACGAGAGTTTTAAGTTGACTGGTAAACTTGTGGCACTCGGTGTGCACTTTACCCCCTTCCTTTGTCGTTTTTTTGTTTTACGGGTATTTAAAGCTTAAGCTACGCTGAGGAGGAGAGAGTCGAAACAGATGTTTGGACCGAACCGGGGACCTCCAGCTTCGAAGGCCGCTGCTTTTGTGTCGTTAGGCCATGTTTTGAAACAGGCCTTTATATTTATCAGAACACCATCATTAAAATTGGGAGAGTTCAGTTTTGAAACCAAAATATTAACGAACTGTGAATTTTTATAGTTTTTAGTGGGAAGCAGTCAGAAGATTAACTAATTGCAGTGCGTTTAACTTATCGGAGCGGTGAAATGCACCAGCGCATTGCAACAGCGCGTTTAAAAATAACATCTTAAGCGACTATCATATATTTTAGATATCAATTCTCAAGCGAATCTTTAATAATCTATCAAATAATAAAAAAAAGAAAGTTAACAAAGTCTTAGCAACAGCTGATTCCTGTCCTACGGCGGCTTTTGCGTGTTAATACTTAAAACTGTGTCAAATTTGAGGCAAATTTGTCACAAAAAACATTGTCATGGTCGAAATAAGAAATGAAAATGTTACTGCATTGAGTTCAAACACAATTCATTGCCATTTCTATCTTGTTTCATTTTCGTATTTTGTTGATGAATCTCGACTGGTTGAATGTGAAAAATAGTTGTCCACTTTCAAGTTGAGATTATGCACGTTTAATAAAACAATCTTTATGCTCGAAACACTGTGACGGCAAAAGTCGTTTGAATTGTCAAAACATTTGGAGCGACTGACGTCACTGGCAAGCACAGACAATCGAAAACAAGTGGGGTTTATTTTTTGACGTGTTTATGGCTTGATGCACCTGGATGTTTCACCGAAATATGACTGCTTTGAAGAAACATGTGGCATGGTGAGTATCGCTTGTGTTGTAGGTTGGTAGTACACTGACAATAGCAGGCATTTGTTTCCGCATTGATATTCCTTAACAGAATGTTTTACAAACGTGACTCAATTCTTCTATCGTTTTTACCGCTTGTACTTGGTTTGTGATTGGGTTACTTCCCACTGAGTGGACTAGCTATTGTCACTAATGACACTAATAAGCCGCTTCTCCAATCATGCGCAGAACAACTTTTGGGCTTCAGCTGTCGGGCCACATGTATTGGAAACATGGCAGATTGGATTGAAAAAGAAAAAAGATCGTTTATTTTCAAGAGGAGGATATAAGATGTAAAACCTTAAAAATGTCATCACAGAAAAATTTAAACAGGAGGTGTGACCACCAGCAAACCTTTAATTTGTTCTGCTCGTGATTGGGAAAGTGGCTTATTATGCACGGTTTGTGCCCAAAAGGTAAGAACAAACCCACAACGTCCTTGTTAGCAGGAAACAACAATTCTGAAACCTATTTGTCTATCCTTTTCTTGTTTACCGTGTTTCAATTTGTAGATTGACCTATTATGGCATTTATTTCCTCAGAAAAAGGTCATTAGAATAAATGCAGGAAGTACATTCGATGCATCTCATAGTGAACCTATATTTAGGCAGCTGAAAATTATGAAGTTCTGTGAAGTTTTTTGATTACGAGTGGGAAAGTTTATGTTCTTGCCCTACAGTTTTCAATGATTTGTTCTTGCTTAGGAGCCAGATCCATTCATATAATACGACAAACTCCAATGCTTTCTACATGTTTTCCTGTCGAACAAATATCAAGCAATTTGCAATACGATTTCAAGGACCTAAAGTGTTTAACTCTTTGAATTCAGAAAACTGGAATGCTACTAATGTTTTTCTCTTTATGTCTAAATTAAGATTGCTACCTTTGTATGAATTGATAATCAATACCTGACTGACTTGCTCTGCGTTTTGCTGCTGTACTGTCCCTACACGTAATTGCTTGCCCCAAAGCCGTACTTTGCATAATTTTACAAAACCACTCAAAACTGTGATAGATCTGTTATAAAGCCTCCTCACCAAGCGTTATCTTGCATGTATTTGTCCCCTTATTGATATACACTATACCAATATATTCTTAAAAATATTTTACTTACTGTAAACCACGAAACACAGGCAAAATACAAGAACTGAAACTAAAACCATCCTGAATGCTTAAGATCCCGAAACAAGCCAGATACGAATGCAACTCCAGAGCGTCCTTAAACGAACAGCTCTGCAGCTGTCTTAACTTTGCTTGATTGACTTAGAATCTTAACACGCGCACACATACAGACACAGACACGGACACAGACACAGACACAGACACACACAAATACATAATATTAGGACAAATATATTTATACTATGTCTATGAAACCTAGTTTTAGTTAACGAAGCATTTGACGATAACATATAGACAAACTCGTTATCAAAATGGGAGTTGCAAGCTAGTAGTGCTAAAAGGATCTGAGTATAATTTCAAATTTTAGTAAACTGGTATCTAGATACCTAAAGTGATCTGTCGATCATGAAATAAAAGTCAGTAATTAAGAAAGACATCCAAAGCTGTGCACCATTATTAAGCAAGCTTTAAAGCTGTAGCTGGCCTCAATCAAGATGTCTATTAGATGAGTTTACTATAAAATCGTGTGAGATTGATGTTTATCATAGTACTAAACTTATCAATTGATAGTAAAGATTCCCTTCCAAGAGAGATGCTGATGATTTTAACTTAAAAGTTACATTACGCGATAACTTCTACACATCTGAATATAGTGTTGATTTTGTCTGTCTAAACTTGCACATTATTCAGTATACGCATAGAAACTTATGGACTTAGAGATAATAGAAGAGTATACATAAAATCGTGCATGGGAGAATATTTAGCTTAGTACTAAAGTTATCAGTTGGCAGTAAAAAAATTGCTTCCAAGTGAGATGTTGATATAAGTGATGCTTTTGGTCTGTCTAAACTTTCACGCATGATTATACATATAAAAACGTTGAGGACTTTTCATTTCAACATGTAGTGTTCTTTCGACTGAACAAAACTTCAAAGTGACTTAGCTGGTGGTCGAGGTTGGTCTGAAACAATCATCTAATCTCAAACCAGATGCTACTCTTCTTGCAAATTGACTTCCACTCGCCTAAGATAAAAGGGAAATCCCTTCAATGAACCTTCTTTTCCTCGAGTCAGTGAAGAAAAGAAACAAAATAATACGCTGAATTATTGATGGCATTGTTGATTGATTGTGATTCAGCTAAGTTGCCGTGAATTTTGGTCTACAGCCTTTACAAGCCAGCCAGATAAACATAATTTGAATTTCTCAATACATGAATACAGTGCACGCATGCTGCTGAACAAAAGCAAACCAGTACAAATCGTACAATCTATGCATGCGATTCCACAATAATATTGTATTTTATGCTATGCCAAAATGAAAACCCAAAACTTTTAATCCATCGATTCTACTTAAGGCAGGCCAAATTTGTAACTTATCTTTGGATGTCTTGATAAACTATGATTGTGGCATTAACATTTTCCGCTTGCATGCATATACTAATTCAAACATGAGCTGTTGTCAGAGCTATTGCCATTCAAAAGTGACAACTGAAAACTTCCACGAATCCAATAAACTTTTGTAATATATTTCTGGATTTGCCTCGATAAACCTTTGTGGGCCTCAATAGTCAGTGGTACAAATATATACATGTACTATTCAAAAGAACTACAACATTCCAAAGTTTTCAAACACACAGATTATAATTTCACAAAACTTGAAACCATTTTCTGTTTAAAAGTTGTGCTTGTTCACATTTACGTAGCGCTGTCGTATATTGTTAAAATGGTTGATTCTAAAGCCTATTTTTGATTGTTGGGTTAGAAAATATTAAAAGCATTCACAGTATACGTCTAAGGGAAGGAATAGAGACGAAACACATCAAGTTTAAGTAAGATAAGTCTTATGCTGTTTTCAAGTTATCTTCTATTTTACACCTTGCCAAAACTATTTGCTCTATCAATAATTCGGAGCACAGATGATTTGATTTGCCTTTGTCAGTATCCTAGCACAGATATGCTAACCAATCATTGATATATTAGCACAACTGCGATCTCGCTGTCATATTAATGCTTGGATATCATTGCAAGCTAATTGTGTCAAACACCATCGAAAGAAACTCATTTCCACACCAAGGATTGCTATAACAATTTTCACAAAATACTTAGTGTTAACGTCTTCATAATAAATCAAAACATTTGAGAACAGAACTCTGTATATTAGAGGTGTCTTTGGTAAACTTCTATATGCTAATATTGACATGCTGCTTCACTCTTTTCTGTTCGTAAACCACACATGCAGCATCACTTTAAATTTATCAGTTTTTCTTGCTGGTGTTTTAAGTTCTGTGTAAATGTAAGTTTGAAAAGGAAAGTGGTACTCAGCTAGAAGGCCCTTTGAGTAAATAAAAACATCACAAAATAAACACTAGTTTCTCGTTTTATTTTAGAATATTATTGAGTAACAGAAAAGAAAGGTACCGAACAGTTTTTAAAATTTACCAGTACGATCGGCAAACAAAACTTATGAAGCTTGAAATTTCTCAGTATGTATTGCAACTGATTTAAAACTTTGATCGTTTGATCGTTGAAAGAGTAACAAAAGTAAACTAATGTACGGGAACGTTTTACCTAAAATGTTCTCTTTAGCTATAATCCTACGATCTTCAAGAGACAAGAAGTTGTTAGCTTTCGTTTAATACAACCCCAAAAGTGGCTACTACTATTTACATACCAAATATAAGCAGCAACATTAATATCAACATTAGTAAGAATAGTAAGAGTATTTCGCTATTAGGAGGAAAGATTTAGAAAAAAACTGACAATTGAGATTAGTATAGTGGTTAAATGACAAAATTTGTAGTAGGTGTTGGGAAAAAAGTTTTATGCTGGTTCGATTTGCATTAGTACATCAAGAATAGTGAACTGATGAAACAGTTCAGTTACAAACTTGTTCACGCCCCTGAGGTAAATTGAACACAAGTTTCGGGTGATCCATATTTTTTATTATTTTGAATGTGTTGGTCCAGCTCCGAGGACTTCTGAAGACATTTCTCAAGAATCCAATCGCAAAGTTTTGGCGCCGTTTATAATGGTCGTTCAACTGTAAGTTTTGTATTTTTTAGGAAGATTTTAAATCTGACAAAATTACTTAGAATTAATTGAAAGATGAATTTTCTTGGCTGTGTTGACCATAGGAAATGGCGATAGTTTGAGGACATGCAGGATTTCTTTTGCTAGAACGATTTTTGTATTTATTTGTGTCTTCCTCATTTCACTTTGAAAACAAATTTGTTACAGTGTTAGCTAATGTTATTTTAATTTTCCTTCATGCTAGAATAGACTATGTGGCTTCTGGTAATCTCCAAATTCATCGAACTTGTTTTTAATTTTGCTGCTAATTGCCATTAATTAAAGGCATGATTTATGATTGTAAACTGATAAACTTCTTTTAAGAAGCCGGTAAAAAAAGCTTGAAATATAATAATCAGAGTTCAGATCGTTTTGGAAACTACATTGTTGTTTAAAAGCATTCATCAAACATGCAAAAACGTATCTACCTAGGTTGTTGAACTTACAAACAACAAGCAGCTTCTGCTTATTTAGAAACCAAATGCTTGTTATTTTAATGAAATATCTTTACTAGCTAGAATAAAGGTTTTAATATGTCGTGCAATACATACAGTGTAGATGATACTTTCGATTCCAAGCAGTACACCAGGAAGTCTTTGTTAACGAATTGTACAAAGCACTCAGGTCTGACGTAAAAGACTCCAATCACTCTGCGTAAAAAGGGTGAGGGGAGTGCTTTACCACAGAAATGTGAGGCTGTGTGGTCCAGTAAGAAATTCTAAGGAAATTGTCATATTTACAAAACAAATGAACAAGGATACTGTCATAGTATTTGCTTTCACTTTTAAAAAAATGTATATGAACAAGACTAAAAACAATACTTCAGTAAATATGTCCCATGAACGGAAACATTTGGTCAATTTAACAATACAAAGTCAACAAACATTTTAGCCTGTTTTCAGTCCTACAACAAAATTACTGTAACCAAATTAATCTTACCCCATCTTGCGGCTGAAAATTATTTGGCGAAGAAATGGACTCTTTTAGTTAAAGAGTTACTTTAAAGAAGATTCAAACATCTTTTTGGCAAAAAGTTGTACGGAATTTGAGTCCTTTATAGAAGGTCAGTATAGGTGCCAAAAGGTAAAGCGACCTTATTTAACGAGAGTTTTAAGTTGACTGGTAAACTTGTGGCACTCGGTGTGCACTTTACCCCCTTCCTTTGTCGTTTTTTTGTTTTACGGGTATTTAAAGCTTAAGCTACGCTGAGGAGGAGAGAGTCGAAACAGATGTTTGGACCGAACCGGGGACCTCCAGCTTCGAAGGCCGCTGCTTTTGTGTCGTTAGGCCATGTTTTGAAACAGGCCTTTATATTTATCAGAACACCATCATTAAAATTGGGAGAGTTCAGTTTTGAAACCAAAATATTAACGAACTGTGAATTTTTATAGTTTTTAGTGGGAAGCAGTCAGAAGATTAACTAATTGCAGTGCGTTTAACTTATCGGAGCGGTGAAATGCACCAGCGCATTGCAACAGCGCGTTTAAAAATAACATCTTAAGCGACTATCATATATTTTAGATATCAATTCTCAAGCGAATCTTTAATAATCTATCAAATAATAAAAAAAAGAAAGTTAACAAAGTCTTAGCAACAGCTGATTCCTGTCCTACGGCGGCTTTTGCGTGTTAATACTTAAAACTGTGTCAAATTTGAGGCAAATTTGTCACAAAAAACATTGTCATGGTCGAAATAAGAAATGAAAATGTTACTGCATTGAGTTCAAACACAATTCATTGCCATTTCTATCTTGTTTCATTTTCGTATTTTGTTGATGAATCTCGACTGGTTGAATGTGAAAAATAGTTGTCCACTTTCAAGTTGAGATTATGCACGTTTAATAAAACAATCTTTATGCTCGAAACACTGTGACGGCAAAAGTCGTTTGAATTGTCAAAACATTTGGAGCGACTGACGTCACTGGCAAGCACAGACAATCGAAAACAAGTGGGGTTTATTTTTTGACGTGTTTATGGCTTGATGCACCTGGATGTTTCACCGAAATATGACTGCTTTGAAGAAACATGTGGCATGGTGAGTATCGCTTGTGTTGTAGGTTGGTAGTACACTGACAATAGCAGGCATTTGTTTCCGCATTGATATTCCTTAACAGAATGTTTTACAAACGTGACTCAATTCTTCTATCGTTTTTACCGCTTGTACTTGGTTTGTGATTGGGTTACTTCCCACTGAGTGGACTAGCTATTGTCACTAATGACACTAATAAGCCGCTTCTCCAATCATGCGCAGAACAACTTTTGGGCTTCAGCTGTCGGGCCACATGTATTGGAAACATGGCAGATTGGATTGAAAAAGAAAAAAGATCGTTTATTTTCAAGAGGAGGATATAAGATGTAAAACCTTAAAAATGTCATCACAGAAAAATTTAAACAGGAGGTGTGACCACCAGCAAACCTTTAATTTGTTCTGCTCGTGATTGGGAAAGTGGCTTATTATGCACGGTTTGTGCCCAAAAGGTAAGAACAAACCCACAACGTCCTTGTTAGCAGGAAACAACAATTCTGAAACCTATTTGTCTATCCTTTTCTTGTTTACCGTGTTTCAATTTGTAGATTGACCTATTATGGCATTTATTTCCTCAGAAAAAGGTCATTAGAATAAATGCAGGAAGTACATTCGATGCATCTCATAGTGAACCTATATTTAGGCAGCTGAAAATTATGAAGTTCTGTGAAGTTTTTTGATTACGAGTGGGAAAGTTTATGTTCTTGCCCTACAGTTTTCAATGATTTGTTCTTGCTTAGGAGCCAGATCCATTCATATAATACGACAAACTCCAATGCTTTCTACATGTTTTCCTGTCGAACAAATATCAAGCAATTTGCAATACGATTTCAAGGACCTAAAGTGTTTAACTCTTTGAATTCAGAAAACTGGAATGCTACTAATGTTTTTCTCTTTATGTCTAAATTAAGATTGCTACCTTTGTATGAATTGATAATCAATACCTGACTGACTTGCTCTGCGTTTTGCTGCTGTACTGTCCCTACACGTAATTGCTTGCCCCAAAGCCGTACTTTGCATAATTTTACAAAACCACTCAAAACTGTGATAGATCTGTTATAAAGCCTCCTCACCAAGCGTTATCTTGCATGTATTTGTCCCCTTATTGATATACACTATACCAATATATTCTTAAAAATATTTTACTTACTGTAAACCACGAAACACAGGCAAAATACAAGAACTGAAACTAAAACCATCCTGAATGCTTAAGATCCCGAAACAAGCCAGATACGAATGCAACTCCAGAGCGTCCTTAAACGAACAGCTCTGCAGCTGTCTTAACTTTGCTTGATTGACTTAGAATCTTAACACGCGCACACATACAGACACAGACACGGACACAGACACAGACACAGACACACACAAATACATAATATTAGGACAAATATATTTATACTATGTCTATGAAACCTAGTTTTAGTTAACGAAGCATTTGACGATAACATATAGACAAACTCGTTATCAAAATGGGAGTTGCAAGCTAGTAGTGCTAAAAGGATCTGAGTATAATTTCAAATTTTAGTAAACTGGTATCTAGATACCTAAAGTGATCTGTCGATCATGAAATAAAAGTCAGTAATTAAGAAAGACATCCAAAGCTGTGCACCATTATTAAGCAAGCTTTAAAGCTGTAGCTGGCCTCAATCAAGATGTCTATTAGATGAGTTTACTATAAAATCGTGTGAGATTGATGTTTATCATAGTACTAAACTTATCAATTGATAGTAAAGATTCCCTTCCAAGAGAGATGCTGATGATTTTAACTTAAAAGTTACATTACGCGATAACTTCTACACATCTGAATATAGTGTTGATTTTGTCTGTCTAAACTTGCACATTATTCAGTATACGCATAGAAACTTATGGACTTAGAGATAATAGAAGAGTATACATAAAATCGTGCATGGGAGAATATTTAGCTTAGTACTAAAGTTATCAGTTGGCAGTAAAAAAATTGCTTCCAAGTGAGATGTTGATATAAGTGATGCTTTTGGTCTGTCTAAACTTTCACGCATGATTATACATATAAAAACGTTGAGGACTTTTCATTTCAACATGTAGTGTTCTTTCGACTGAACAAAACTTCAAAGTGACTTAGCTGGTGGTCGAGGTTGGTCTGAAACAATCATCTAATCTCAAACCAGATGCTACTCTTCTTGCAAATTGACTTCCACTCGCCTAAGATAAAAGGGAAATCCCTTCAATGAACCTTCTTTTCCTCGAGTCAGTGAAGAAAAGAAACAAAATAATACGCTGAATTATTGATGGCATTGTTGATTGATTGTGATTCAGCTAAGTTGCCGTGAATTTTGGTCTACAGCCTTTACAAGCCAGCCAGATAAACATAATTTGAATTTCTCAATACATGAATACAGTGCACGCATGCTGCTGAACAAAAGCAAACCAGTACAAATCGTACAATCTATGCATGCGATTCCACAATAATATTGTATTTTATGCTATGCCAAAATGAAAACCCAAAACTTTTAATCCATCGATTCTACTTAAGGCAGGCCAAATTTGTAACTTATCTTTGGATGTCTTGATAAACTATGATTGTGGCATTAACATTTTCCGCTTGCATGCATATACTAATTCAAACATGAGCTGTTGTCAGAGCTATTGCCATTCAAAAGTGACAACTGAAAACTTCCACGAATCCAATAAACTTTTGTAATATATTTCTGGATTTGCCTCGATAAACCTTTGTGGGCCTCAATAGTCAGTGGTACAAATATATACATGTACTATTCAAAAGAACTACAACATTCCAAAGTTTTCAAACACACAGATTATAATTTCACAAAACTTGAAACCATTTTCTGTTTAAAAGTTGTGCTTGTTCACATTTACGTAGCGCTGTCGTATATTGTTAAAATGGTTGATTCTAAAGCCTATTTTTGATTGTTGGGTTAGAAAATATTAAAAGCATTCACAGTATACGTCTAAGGGAAGGAATAGAGACGAAACACATCAAGTTTAAGTAAGATAAGTCTTATGCTGTTTTCAAGTTATCTTCTATTTTACACCTTGCCAAAACTATTTGCTCTATCAATAATTCGGAGCACAGATGATTTGATTTGCCTTTGTCAGTATCCTAGCACAGATATGCTAACCAATCATTGATATATTAGCACAACTGCGATCTCGCTGTCATATTAATGCTTGGATATCATTGCAAGCTAATTGTGTCAAACACCATCGAAAGAAACTCATTTCCACACCAAGGATTGCTATAACAATTTTCACAAAATACTTAGTGTTAACGTCTTCATAATAAATCAAAACATTTGAGAACAGAACTCTGTATATTAGAGGTGTCTTTGGTAAACTTCTATATGCTAATATTGACATGCTGCTTCACTCTTTTCTGTTCGTAAACCACACATGCAGCATCACTTTAAATTTATCAGTTTTTCTTGCTGGTGTTTTAAGTTCTGTGTAAATGTAAGTTTGAAAAGGAAAGTGGTACTCAGCTAGAAGGCCCTTTGAGTAAATAAAAACATCACAAAATAAACACTAGTTTCTCGTTTTATTTTAGAATATTATTGAGTAACAGAAAAGAAAGGTACCGAACAGTTTTTAAAATTTACCAGTACGATCGGCAAACAAAACTTATGAAGCTTGAAATTTCTCAGTATGTATTGCAACTGATTTAAAACTTTGATCGTTTGATCGTTGAAAGAGTAACAAAAGTAAACTAATGTACGGGAACGTTTTACCTAAAATGTTCTCTTTAGCTATAATCCTACGATCTTCAAGAGACAAGAAGTTGTTAGCTTTCGTTTAATACAACCCCAAAAGTGGCTACTACTATTTACATACCAAATATAAGCAGCAACATTAATATCAACATTAGTAAGAATAGTAAGAGTATTTCGCTATTAGGAGGAAAGATTTAGAAAAAAACTGACAATTGAGATTAGTATAGTGGTTAAATGACAAAATTTGTAGTAGGTGTTGGGAAAAAAGTTTTATGCTGGTTCGATTTGCATTAGTACATCAAGAATAGTGAACTGATGAAACAGTTCAGTTACAAACTTGTTCACGCCCCTGAGGTAAATTGAACACCAGAGAAAAGTTTTTGTCTTACGTATTGTGTTTCTAGGAAATAGAACTACACATATAAGCAATCAACTCAAACATGGTAAAATAGAGAAGCTAGAACTACGGTATGCCCCTTACCCTTAAATCTAATTTGTAAATGTTATTCAACACTATTTACCCTGCAGATATGAAACTGTTGCAGGATTAGTCGTTAAATTATCAATTCATGCAAGTCTCGCCAAGATAAAAAGCAACTAAAAATTGTTTTTGTCTGAAATTAGTTGCATTTATTATTGTGCCAGAAAGAGCGAAACGAAACAATGCCCAAACAACTAGATCGAGCCATATGATAATCTGTAACACTATTGCTTTAAACATTCAATGACTGTGATGATATTGGAGGTAGGTAGCTCACCTATATTTTATGTTTTATTCGAACTTACACATCTCTCTTACAATTCTTTTTCTACTTATATTTTTTTGCAGATTGCAGACTTATAACAGATATATCTACAAACACTTCGCAGCAAAGAAAAATTGTTAAAAACTAGACACCGGTGTCTGGTGTTTACTCATACGTTAAAAGAGCGAATCGTCAATATACAATCAAGACGGGAGTACTTCACTACCAGTAATTTATTTAAAGTATCACCATTTCTATTCTTCCCCTGTTCAACAAAAAATCAACATTACGTTTTAAGAGTAATTTTGTTTCACAGTCAGTCTTCTTTTATTTCTTGCTTTGTGTGGCTTTCAAATGAAGGTTCCTTAATGTGGCGTGCACAACAAACAGAGGCTTATATTAACCATTAAGAAGACTGTCATATATGCCTTAACACAGTTACTTCCGACTTTCATTTTGTATCAGGAACGTGAGCAGTTCCTTTCAATCAATCTGGACTGGCAAAGTATATTTTGCAGCTTCTCTAGAGCAATAATGGCTGAGTTGCTATTCATTTGATAGGTCATACTCTTTTTATTCTCTATTTATACCATGTGTTCTCCTCTCATACAAAATATACTTCCACATCAGGGTTTAAAAACGGTAGTCAAAAACTAAAATATTTTAACTATATTACCTTTGTTACTAGGTACTGACGTTTGCTTTTTAATTTAGAAAAACAAAAGAAAAAGGAATGGATCGTTTGAATGATTTTGTGCACGAAACTGAAGCATTTTTGATAAATGCTAAAGCAGAAGCACAAGAAAGTAGCTTTTCAGACCGAAACTCTTTCCTGTTGCTAAACGTATTCCATTAGGAAACATGTTTACATTAAAACACTCAAACAGAATAGACAAAAAATACAGTAGAGAAGTGAATTCAGAATGGGATGAAATGCGTCTCTTAAATTTTTATGTTCTGTTTGTTCATCAAGATTATTGGTTTTCTCAAAATAGATTTGTGATTAAGATTGCCCGCACCTGTTTCTTTTGTTTTGTATTGCTGTGCCCTTGAACTTTATAAACATTTTTCTCATGGATCGTAATAGATTTGTCAGTACCAGTTTTTGTTAGTTGCTAATGCTATAACAACGTTTCAGCTTCTCAACCCTTCTCTTACCGGAATTAAAGTTTCCATGACGACTTAACAGAGCTTCAAGTACAGTCTACTGTTGACATTCGTTTCGAAAAGTAAAACAGAGAACTTCCGTTTTTGTTACACAAAATTTATTTGAATATCAAGGAATATATTCAATGCAATTTTTTAAATAATCTATAAAGAGCTTTGGGTGCTACTTCAACATTTCAGTAAAAGTGGTGTTGGCACCAAAATCTCTTGACAGAATCTTTTGTAAGTTTCCTAAAATATGCTCCTCTTTGCGCCAGCAATTTTCATGCAACAAAAGAAGAAAGTTCACCGACCAGTTTTTGAGTAGAAAACAGTCGACAGCTAAAAAGGGTGCTATAAGAGCTTTGTCAGGTTTCTATGGTCACTAAATAATATTTTATGAGAGTGCCGTAGTTGATCATCTGAAAGGTAATTGTAACATCATTCCTCAATAATTAGCATTAATCGTTCACTACAAATGAGTAAGCATTTAATAAAGTTCAGCTGTAAAGAAATATAAAGATTGGTTTGGATTAACATAATTTAAGAATTCGTAATCTTAGAAAACAAAAATTTTATCTTAATATCTTTGGTGGTTCGAAAGATGCGATCTTTCAAAAATTTACTATTTTGTTTTTCGGGCTTACCGATTGGTTGAAGAGGGTCGCATGACAACATGTGAGGTTTTACAAATGTTATGATGTTAAACTTGTTTATTTATTCATTCATTCATTCATTCATTCATTTATTTGTTTGTTTATTTATTTATTTAATTATTTATTCATTTATTTATTTAATTATTTATTTATTTATTTATTTATTTATTTATTTATTTATTTAGTTAGTTAGTTAGTTAGTTAGTTAGTTAGTTAGTTAGTTAGTTAGTTAGTTAGTTAGTTACAACTTTGCCAGTGGCAGGTAAACAGACAATAGGACAAGGTGTCCCGTTCTAGGTCTATTTTCCCATACCCATTCCCAAGTAAAAAACAAAAATGAGAAATCCTATCCCTTCCCCAGCTCCATAATAAGTTTGAAAACTATACACGAACAAAAAATCAACATCAGAGCATAGATAAACAAATGCTAATAACAAAAGGCAATATCTTCGTTACAGTCAGCAATGAGCACGCCTTCAAAAGGTTAATGTTGTCTGTATCGAACACTTTGTACCAACGGGAAAAGTAAAAAGTTTTTAACTGGTTTTTAACACTAGAGAGAAATGTACAATATTTAACAACATCAGGTAATGAGTTCCACAGGTTTGCTGTTCTGCTAAAGCAAGAGTCACGAAAACAGAAAGCTCTGTCTCTCGGTGTTTTAAGATAATTACCAGCAGCACTGCGACGGGAATTAAAAGCCACGAAGTCGCTAATATTTAGCTTCACTAAACCATGCATATTTTTGCAAAAGAAAACTAAATTTAACAACTCTTACCAATAATTAAATGGCAGGAGATTAAGCTTTCACAGTCTTTCCTTGTAATCTTAATAGTAAAACGAGTTGCCCGTCTCTGAACACTTTCTATTAACATATGTCCTTAACTACTTATTTAAGGAGCCCAAACTTGAGAACAATATGAAAGGAGCGAACGCACAAGCGTTAAACACAATAGGTTTACTGTCTAGGATGCCTGCACAGTTCCGATTTAGAAAAATCCAACATTCTGTTCCGTCCAATTTGTGTTTTTACATACCAAGATACCAAGATTTTCCTTTATTGTAATAATTCTAACTCCTGTCCACTAACTAAATTTAATTCTTAAAATGAAATCCAATGCGTTCACGCGAAATGCGTAAATTATGGAACTTGGGTGGCTGAAAAAGAAGTAAAAAGATTAAGATTAAACTTCAAAATTTAGTCCGAATGGAATCGATTTGAAACAGAAGTCAGATTCATTGACTAAGATACAGTATACTCCACGCTTGTAAATAACACAAAGATGTGAAAAACGACTTTTGCGCGACTTAGCGTGGAATGAACGTCTTCTTTACGTTCCATGAAGTCCTGGCTTGCAAGCAGCTCCTTCGTTAAATTTGATTACCCCGTTTGTATTAAAGGCTGATTTCTACCTGTTCCAAAAGTTCAGTCAAAGGGATAAAAAAACAATGACTGACAAAGGTGTAATACCAATTCGTTTATTGTTTTTGATCTAAACCTTTATTTTATTTTTAGAGACTTGTAACAGTGTAAAAAAACTTAATGGCATCAAAACTGAAGTCGTTAAATACTTCCATAAAGTTAACAACTGTTTATGAAAACAAACAATGATTGCTTAATTAAACTCATTTGTTATGTTTTAAAAACCGTCTTTGAAGAGAGAGCCGGGTTAGTAGATAAACAACACTAAACACGGTTTCATTCTTTGACAATCATTTTGAAGTATTTACTGTGACAGTTTTCTAAGAAGTCAGCAAACTATCTTTATAGAATAGAATAGAATAGAATAGAATAGAATAGAATAGAATAGAATAGAATAGAATAGAATAGAATAGAATAGAAT
>JAOBYE010064343.1:1314-21204 GCA_025403585.1 Parazoanthus swiftii
GCCTTGGTTCATAGACCATGAAAACTTGATCAAAATTAGATAAGCACGACTAAATGCAATTTCGCACTCACGAACATCCTTCAAATGAGGACAAAACAAAAAGTAGTAATTTCTTTGGTTTGTAGTTAATCTTGTACGTCAACTTGTTTTTTACCAGTATGGACAGCTTAGTTATGAATACTGAAAACAACAGTCCAAAGTTATTCTGGTGTGTATTTGACTTTATGGTCTAATGGTCATGTGGCTTTCATGCCACCTGTGGGATGGGCTCGGACATGTTGGCAACGTAGCCAACTAAAGCTATCACAACATGCAACTACAATGAGACAAATACACCTGTGGATCTTCGTATATGAATATTTGCGCAATTTTTGGTTTAATCACCAATAAAGATCAATGTTTCAAGGACTAACGGGTTCTAGACAGTTTCTTGATGTCAGAGAAAGACATCGTGCGGCTTCGACTTCCGGTCACTGATGACAAACAAAACAGTTCAGAAATTATCGTGGATCTATTTTGAGGAGGACTCTTGAACTTAGCCACAATTAACGGTAATACGATTAACATAAAAAGCGAGCTTTTATAAATATTTTAATGACAGAGTCAACACCCTGGATTGAACTACACACTAAGTTATAAATTTTGTCGCAACTTTTTTTCTCGAAAGAAAACAGGTAGTTGGCGATATCTGTGTTAAAACAAACGGCCTTCCTTTCAAGGCTTCGCGAACCAGTATTTCCTTGTTGAATACAATTAACAGGAAACAAGGAAACTTCAAAGTTATAGATTATGGGCTTCTTTACGTCAAGGGGTCACACCGCAGAACTTAATGGGTGGATTCCACGGGTATGGAAAAAATTTATGGGGACAGGATGTGCTAGCAGAGAATGACCTTTCTTGAACTTGGCCTGGGCGAGTTGCAAATGTCTCCATACAGGCGGTAGCAAGCACTCAAGAAAAGTCACACGACTAGTTTCAAATTCCTCAAAAATTTAATGACTAATTAAGCCTAATCCGGAGCCTAATTAGCTCTAAAACGGTCTGTTATATGCTCGGACCCGTTTGTACAAAAATGAGAGTAACTCGTACTAACCGATATCTCTAATAAATGAGTTTGTTTTCGCATTGTTCGTTTATCTAAGCCGCCTATCTATTGTTTTCTCTGATAGGACTTGCTTTGTCTTGTGCGTGTGCTGAAATATTGCCTCGTAATAGAAGACCTTGGCGAGTGTCGAATGGTTCAGGCTGTGGTTATGATTTCATTAGCATTGCAATATTTGATGATGAAAATCGAAATATTTCTATATAAGAGATTGTTCGGTAAGTTGTAAACTAGCTTAGTGAAATGAAGGGTCGCTTTTATATAGTCAGTGGGTTCTTAATTCTAATAGCTTTTCCTTTCTTTTGATCTTATCAAGCTAAAGATAATATGAGTCAGTATTCGTGGGAGGTAAACATTTTTTTCTGGAATGCTGCATGTATATTTAACAGCTCTAACAAGTACACGTGAATTAGTAGTTCAACTTTATTTAATAATAATAGTAGTAGTTCGTATTAGTAGGTATTAGTATTCGTTGAGGCAGGGTTTGCAAGATTTTCGATTTCTGTGAAGGAGAAAAGGAAGTCTGGAAAACGAATGTAAAGCTTGTACAGGAAATAGTCACCATGAATAGTTGACAAAAGTCAGTTTTGCTGTAACTGCAGTACAAAGGATGAACACAAATGTACAAAATGTTTGTTTACGTAAGAGATATTCTGATAACTTATCCGAGTTGGTATTAAAACTCGTTCAAAAGTTTAAACATATTTCCTGTTGTCCATTTGTTGTTTGATTTCCTTAGTTTCTTGAATCTGTGCCAGATACTTGCGTGGCAAGTCAGCGAAAGCGAAAACGATTGTTTTTATTATCTTTAAAGAAAACCGAAACATGCTGAACAAGAGTTAAAAAATGAGGAAGTTGTAAACAAAATACACATGTAAGTAAGTGAATTCTTAGTCTGCTGAAGCTGCATTGAATGATCACCCAAAACAATATTGTTGGAGGTGCTAATGCATGGAATCAAAAAAGTTTAAATAGCTGAATACAATATTAGTTATTGTGTTTATGTTTTGCCTGTATACTAGTGTCTTCATTCACTGTAAGAAACATAAGCCAGTGACATTATCTGAGAAAGAATAAAAACAGCATTACCTAGAAACTCTAAATTATGGAAGTCGATATTTGATGTCTTCATGCTCCGAACTACAGTGCTCAGTAGGTTTGAAATATGTATAAAATATTTCAGTGTTACTTCTTTTCACTTCTTGCGGTTCAAACACTTGATCAGTAAAAGTTTTGATCAGTAACACATAGACATCGATTAAAAAGGAATACTTTTAAGTTTTCAATAGTGATGAGTTCAGAAACGTGAGAACAAACAATATCATTGGTGCTCAAGGCAAAAGTAACGAAAAGGGTTACGAAAGGATTTGTCGACAGCTGACCTTGTCATCTTTTGCAAATCTAAAGTTCGAAAACAACCAATTAATTAGAATATTTTACTTCGGAGCTTGTGATTTTTATTGAAAGAACAGTTTCGATATATTATCTTTGTTTGCATGTCTGCTTTTGATCGCGGAGACGATATCAGCTGTAGAAATATTCATCACATCTATGAAGCTGTCTCTAAATTCTCTAATTTCCCAAAACTGCATGTGTATGCGGTTACTCGGTATTGTGTTTGCATGTGTGTGTGTGTGTGTGTCGTTTGTCGGATATGCATCTGATAAAAAAATGTTAACAGTTATTAGCAACTGTATATAGTGTACAGAAAATTGGCAGTTATTAGCAACAGTAATAGTATATAGAGAGTGGAGAAGAAAGTATCAAAAGAATATTCTTTATAATTAGTGTTTTGGGTGTAAACAACATTTCACCAGAAAACGAGAGGCTTGCTACATTATAAAGACATTTTCGCAAGCAGAACTTTGCTTGAGCACACAGATAAAACAAATAACT
Organism: Parazoanthus swiftii; assembly: GCA_025403585.1. Lineage (NCBI taxonomy): Eukaryota > Metazoa > Cnidaria > Anthozoa > Zoantharia > Parazoanthidae > Parazoanthus > Parazoanthus swiftii. The sequence goes on from JAOBYE010064343.1 coordinate 4,313, forward strand.
TAACTGTAAATTCCTTTAAGATTACAACAGAGCTGGAGTCGTTTTATCGGTTACGTTACAAAAAGTTGCTAAAAGCGAAATGCCTTGTGAATGTACTGCAAAAGTTATGTGCACAGGATCTTTATCAAGCTCAAACTTGTACAACAAGGTTCCCCCTTCTTTGCTTATTAGACGTGGTAAATAGAACACAAACATGTGTCAGACCTTTTAACTTATGCATAGTCATACATAATGACAACGCTTTCCTTTTTCAGTTGATGGTTTGTTTTCCCAAATGAAATCTTGTATTTACTCGTGGTATTTAAAAAACAGTTATAAATACCTATCAATACACCAGGTGTAAACCAGTGAACAAGCAAAACCACTAAGTGTCAGATTTACAGTATACCAGGTACTCGATATCTACAAAATGCAACAAAATAAGAAACATTAATTACTAAGCAGATAAGACAAAACGGAGATGAAGGGATACGATGAAACTAGCAAGTCTTTTTTGTAGTACTGTGTCATGAATTAAGATGTTCTTCAGTGTTATTTCATTAATAGTTATCGAATTCTACACTTGAACATTTTGATAAACATTTCAGACTAAATCTTGGTCCAATTAAACACATTGGAAGCAACAAGTATTGGCAGCATTAAATGCTACGCAATTTATTAGTATACACATTCTTTAATACCTTATCCTCTCCTTATTCTACAAAGAAAACCCCTTGTATATACTTCTTCATTGTTCAATAAAGGATGTAGATAGCCTAAATACGCGTGCATCTTACAAATTCATTTTCCACAGATAAGTCAAAGCTAATGACTTACAAATATATCATGCACCAAAAAATTGAGTAAATTGTTCCATTAATTTCATTATTATATATTAATTGCGGGGGAGTTTGTAAAGTCATGCAAACGTTTGGTTTTTCTAACAGTGCATGGTTAACAATGTATTGCATATTTGGCAACTTGTATCTTCCTTTATTGGCAGTAGTATTTTTAATTTCCAAAAACGTGCAAAGATCTCTATCCTAGCTGGAAATGTAAAAAATTGACATGGTTTGTAAAACGTAAAGAACACCAGAATACTCGTAGTCGTATTTTGCTGTTTACAGAGTTTTAATTTATTTTCATTCTTAACAAGGTAACAGTTTTGTTTCTGTCAAGTAATCAATATCAACTTTCGATTCATCTATATAGCAAGTTAACATTGTTTTTCTAACATCATTATACATCCAAGTACATCTATAAAAATAGTTTATTATGTTATTAGTTAAACAAAGTAGATCAAGGCTTTTATTTGATTTGCTTGAAACATCGCTACATCCAAGTATATCTGTAAAAATAGTTTATTATGTTAATGATCAAACAAAGTGAGTCGAAGCTCTTATTTGTTTAGCTTGAAACTGCTTATCATGGTAAACAATCTATTTTCTTCGCTGCTGTGCTTTGGATGGGTTTAATGTTTATCCTCTGCTAAAGCAACTGGTCAAGTTCGCATTCTCACATTGGATTTTAAGTGGTTATGCTGTTTAACTTCTTAACAAATTGCTTGCTTGCTTTCTTTTCAATCAGTTTTTAAAAACGGTTTTCATTGCCGAGTAGAAAAAGCCAAAAACTTACGGCAAGTGGTCACTGAAGACCGATTGCCAAAAGCTTTACAAGATTCATATTCAAACACTAAACATGACTATTTTTAAAACTTGTTCGACTAAGAAATGTTGGTACTGTTACGTGTTTATCGTTTTTCACTTTTCACCCGTTGTAAAAGAAACAACGGAACACTGTAACGATAAAGCAATTTGTTTGTACAGGTTTTAGCCAGTCTGTGTTCTTAAGCTGTCAATTTGTTTTTCAATCAAGATTCGTTGAAACCTGCTCAGCGAATAATGTGAAAACGGTATTACAATAAGTATGATTGAAAATAGTTGCAACTGTAGCAGTTGAAACAGATATTTGTTTGTAAAATACTGTTAGCATGAGTCAGTCGGAACCGAATACATGAATGTCGATGGCTTGCTGGCACTGTTAGAAACGTATTTGTTTGAGTGTAAAAAAAAGTAGTTGCTTCATTACCAACGTTCAATAATCATACTGGCCTGTAAGGTTTCGAAGGCGGTTAATCTTCGTGAAACATCCATGTTTTATTACGTTACACTTACACTGTCAGTTACCTTTACTACCTACTTCAACAAAACGTCTTACATTCTAAAAATACTCCGCTTTCCTCAAGATGTTTATAATTTTTTTTTAAGAAATTAGGTTTCACGGTATTTAGTTTACTGATATTTTTCAAATAGTATTAGATTTGGACCTTTTTTGTTTTGCTTAGACATTTCTAGAGGGCCTAAGATTACTTTGATCTCCTAACTAGTGCAATATAAACGGGATTGTTTCCAACCGCATGCACACGTTTTTCAAACGTCAATGTTTAACAACCAATTAAAAAGTGTCTTAGCCTTAATCGCCTTCCGCTTCAATTCAGAACATCACCTCCCCTTGTTTTCAACAAAAATGAACCTGTTCATATATTATCGCCAAGATTTTGAAAATAACATCAGTTTCAACATCTTTTTTTTATTACATGCGCGCATGCATGAGTAATGCACTCGCACGCACAGACAAAAACGCGTACAAGTTGTGAACCTACGCCCTTTGTAACCGCAACTCCTCCCACACTCCAATGACGTACGTAAACAAACTAGCAAAGAGATAACAACAACAGGAAAAGAGAAAACAGGAAGATACGTGATTCACCCAAGCAAAGTAAGCATTAGAAAAGAATTCATCGATGTCTTATCATTCAACAACAACAACAACAACAACAACAATAATAATTTTGTTTACACTCCGAAACTAAAATAGAAAGATATTGCATAAAGAATCGGTTTACAAGTTAATGAGTGCAGGCCACCTGCAAATAACCATAAGGGCTTATCGAGACAGGTGGCCTTTAGACAATATATGTGAAAATAAATGAGCTAAGGTTAGGAGTACAGAGTGTAAATGTTCTAATTGCTGTCGATTTGCTTAAGTAAATATACAAAACAAAAGAAAAAGCAAAAGCAAAGCAAAGTATGCGACGGAGAAGTAAAACAAGAATAAATTACCCCGTTAATCGTATCAAGCTTTACCCATTGTTATGATTTGATTTTTCTTCACAATGGTTAATTTGAATTTTCGCGCCTAGACTTTTCGTAGCCCTCTACGAGCGGCGATCGGATTGTCGTCGGTAGAAGTCGGCACCTACTCGATGCTAACAGTTTCCACCTTACCATGACCCCACACAGTAACTAATTGTTGTTTTTGTGGCTACAAATAAAGTGGTTAGGGGAGGAGTGGACAAACGCTTTGCAGCTTACTTTCAAATGAATAGATACTTCATATATTTGAGGATAACATTTTTTACACGCAGTAATCTTTGTGGCCCTCTTAAAGGGTCAAGCACTGTCCTGCTCAGTATTCTCGAGAAGTGTGCGAGTTCTTTTGAAAATCACGAGACTGGACGAAGGGCGCGGCGTCTCTGTCCCGGACAGTGTTGCGAATGAAAGTCCCGAAATAACTCAACGCTCGACAAGGCTGGGAATTGAACCCGAGAGCATAAACGATGCATTTTCGTTTTGGTATGATGACATTACATCGCGTTGCTTAGCAGTATCAATTTATCGCTATTGAAACTGAATTGAACCAAATTTTTCAATAAATGGAACAATTTACAATAGAGGTCTTGTAATTCATAGTGGAGTGTTACTAAATCAACTTATCTTTTTAAAAACAAAAGATTTCTTCTGACTACATGCTTTAGTGCGCGTTCAACGGATAAGTAAAAATTTTAAACTTTCGTCGGCAAAAAAGTTTAAAGACGAGTATCTACTCTAGCTAAGCCACAAAGGGCGAAAAAAAAGCATATCAAGAGGGGTGTTTCTAGAGTAGACTGACGGCTTTCAAGGTGAATGCTCTTTTCCCTGTTTCTTTTGTTTACGAAACTGTGATCACACTTTCCGAACTTACCTCACGGACGAAAATCTGAGATATCCCGGCCTTACTTTTCGGCCGTTATTATACATCCTCCTCGTGTTCATCACATAATTATTAGATGATGACGAAGTACTGTATCCACGGGTCGACTTCAGTGCTGCTTAACTGTTTCGGCAAGTTTATCAGTTGTAGAAAAAGAAGGAACCAACAGACGAACGCAGATATAGTTTATCTTAAAACAATGCAGCAATTAAAAAATAAAGCCTTTGGAACAAATAGTTTGGAAGTTTAAATCCAATGCATTATAACGAATCTGACTTTACTAGCTTATGTAATACTAAATGAAAACTGTACAGACGATGATATTTCTGGTGAAATAAAAGGCAAAACAATAACTGATTATCAGTGGGCTATCTGAAATGTGTGCAGTTCTTCAAATGGTTTTGGCTCCATTGAATCAAGGACTAATTCCAGAGCATTTTAGGAGGTTATAGTGTTATGAATGTAATAAGATAAAGTGCTCTACAAATACTCCAAGTAATAAAATGTGTTCGTCCTCTCTTGGAGAGAGATAACCATCTTCACTGATCGTTCATCCTATGGGACTGGGTTGGTTCCGAGGTGGATGATGAGGCCAATCCGAGCCGGAAAGTTCTGGCACAGTGAGGGCAGGACAGCAGAACTGGGGCATGTCCTGAAGGGTTGATGCAACCGGCCTTCCGGACTGCTTGCTTGGTCTTGGCAGTCTCGATGCGTTGTTGCTCGTACGCTGCTGCTCCTTTGTGAATTGCGCTGCGCCATGCTGACCGATTCTGCCCAATCTCGATCCGAAAGGAAATGAGCCCACTCGGAGAAAGGGAAAAACACTCTGATCCCGCCGGGAATCAAACCCACGACCTCCAGATTAGATCACCGTTGCTCCTCGACCAGCTCCCATCTGGACTTGTTGGTGGAGCAACGGTGATCTGTTCCGGAGGTCGTGGGTTCCATATATCTCTTTGTTAGTGCTCAGCGGCCAAGCATAATACTGGTGTCCCCTCATTTTAGGAGGAGCCACTCGCCATGTGAGCACAGTTACTGAACAAACGTTAATAAAGGAAAGAAAAACCCTCACAAGGGAACTTTGATCCTCCCTTTCGTGTAAAATATTTGAAACAAATTGGCCTACGGTGACTGCTCTTTTTTTTGTCTGATGAAACTTAGTCTCCTCACAGACATATTTTTGGTGGTAACGAGCGAATCTCATTTAGGTAATCGTCGCTGCGAAGAAAATACCGTATATTCTGTTTTAACCCCCCCAACTAGAAAATAATAACTCCCTGGGGTGACTTACTGTGATGCTGCAAGACAGTTTGGTTGCTCGTATGATTGTTTAGTTAGTTTTCAAGATAGTTTTGTTTTAGTATCTCGAAACATTGACAACTAATATGAAAACCAAGAAAATATCATTCTAAGAGAAGGCATCTTTCGTACATTGGTCTGTTCCCATGATAATTTTTTAAGACCTATAAGCCACTTTCTCAATCATGCGCAGAGCAAAGGTACGGTTTTGCTTGTGGTCACAACTGCAATTTACATCATCCTGTGACATATTTAAGGTGTAATATTTTCCCTTCTTTCGAAAACAATCGATCTTGTTTCTTTCTTATCACCATATGCCATGTTTCCAATACGTGTAGCCCGCCAAATGAAACGCTAAAGTTGATCTGCGCATGATTGAGAAAGTGGCTTATTTTAGAAAAGGAGCTATTTTTCAATACAACACGATTGGTTCCTTTTGAACACGTGACACGTTGAGTTTCCTGATGTTTTGATAACAATGAAAAGGATTATCTAACAACAGTCAATCGGAAACATCACGCAAGACATGTAGCCGTGGGTGATAAATCGGCACAAGATCAAACGAGTCCCATTCCGTCAGATGATATACAAAACAAGTTTGTTCTACCGCTGCGCTCGACTCGCACCGTCCGTTTAACCTTTTCTGACTGCTCACTTTACTTTTTTTTGTTTGATCTGGTGCTGTGAAAATGTTTAAATTGACACTAAAAGCTTTTAAAAAATGAACAGACGAGATGCTGATGTCAGAAAAATTCCGGCCTTTACTGTTTTTTGCACAACAAAGGTATTTTTCTAACACACAGTTAGAAAATCAGCTTATTGAAACAGACTCTTATTCTGCACATGCGCAAAAGAAGGTTATCGCCTAATAACGTGCGCAAATTTAGTTTCGTCAAAAACGAGACGAAGAAACTGCTATGATAAGAAAGCATCATTTCTTAATCAGTTCTTTAATATGTTGGCTATGTCTTGGTCAAAACGGTCGACATAGAAAATTGCCCAAAATGCGAAAGTGATGGTTTTGGATCAAAATCAAACATGAGATTTGTCGAAAACACGACAACTTTTAGACATTTTTTCTCGTATCTGCGATTTGAAGATTTTGCTGTGGAAAGCGTTTTGTAACCAAAGCAATGGTATACGGATCAATAAAAGAAGGGAGGAGAACAAGTAAGGCAGCAAGTAAAAAGGAAAACTGAACTGCTCACATTAGTTGAAAAGAAGAAAATGGAATATAATTACTATGTCGAGTTATTGACTTCTGCATGCGCAAGTCCCAAAAGTACATAGAGCGGCCTGAGGCAGGCTGACTTTTTTTGTCCCTTTTTTCACCTCCTAGAAATATAAGATTAATCTTACAACTCGAATCTAGCGAAATTTCTTTTTTGTTGCAGCGGTGCTTTGTGGATTTTCTTTCTGTTTGTATTGGTTCTTGTTAATGTGCAAGTTTTTGCTGGTTTTTCCTTGGTTTTTCGTCAGGAAAAACGTGAGAATTTTCCATTTTATTTTCAGATTTGCGATATTTGGCAGACAGCTTCAATCTTTTTCTTTTTTATCCCGGTCTTAATCCGTGTAGAATTTTCCGTTTCCCCAACGGTATCTGTCGTAGTTTGTTGCTTATGAGTTTGTAGCGCCTTTTCCGTCAAGTGATATACAAAACAAGTTTGTTCTACCGCTGCGCTCGACTCGCACCGTCCGTTTAACCTTTTCTGACTGCTCACTTTCTTTTAGTTCGTTTGATCTGGTGCTGGGAATATGTTTAATTTGACACTAAAAGCTTTTAAAAAATGAACAGACGAGATGCTGATGTCAGAAAAATTCCGGCCTTTACTGTTTTTTTGCACAACAAAGGTATTTTTCTAACACACAGTTAGAAAATCAGCTTATTGAAACAGACTCTTATGCTGCATATGCACAAAAGAAGGTTATCGCCTAATAACGTGCACAAATTTAGTTTCGTCAAAAACGAGACGAAGAAACTGCTATGATAAGAAAGCATCATTTCTTAATCAATTCTTTAAAATGTTGGCTATGTCTTGGTCAGAACGGTCGAAATAGAAAAATGCCCAAAATGCGAAAGTGATGGTTTTGGATCAAAATCAAGCGTGAGAGTTGTCGAAAACACGACAACTTTTAGACATTTCTTCTCGTATCTGTGATCCTATTTGAACAAAACAACACCTGTAAAGCTATGTTACATTTTTGTCTATTTCAACACTGTTATGAATACCACTCAAATTATAAGCCCGTGGACCACTATCATATTATGCCTCAGTGGTCGTAAACAAAAACCTCGTGTCGAGGCCAGTAGGGCCAAAATACAGCAAATGAATGAGAACTGGGAGCTTGACCCCGACTTGAAGTTATTGTTTATGGTTAATACTTGGGCAAATTATGAAAGTATTGCATGGGCTTATATTCGGGAGCATTTGCAATCGGAAGGAAATTTGCGTTTTAGATTAGGGGAGATTATAGTTTCGGGTTAGATTATAATCGAAGGGGCTTATATCTGGAAGTTTTCAGTATGCTTTTAATATTATGCTAAAATATAGATTACGAAATCATCGAAATTTGCCTATTGACATAAATTATCCCATGGTCACATCTTACTGATAGGACCGGTGGGAAAAGTTTGAACAAAAATTAGCAGGAACGCTACAATGAAATTAACTTTGAAAGATCTTTGCTATGTTGGAAGAAGAAATCTAGGTATAAACAACAGATCGGTGAAAATGAGCGCAGGAAGGAAAGATCAATACTTAGTTATTCCTGCATGTGCATGTTTCTGTGGAGGCTATGAACGGTATTTATTCTAATATTGATGCATGCAAGAAGGTGCTGCAGGTTTGTAACGCGTGTTCTTTGGTTGATAATCCCGTTTAAGAAAAATAAAGTTGCAGATGCACGAAAATATTTGTCCGGCTCAAGACTACTTCGAACACTTTATTTTCGAAAGAATCTCCTTAAAACGTATATATATTCGTTTTTAATCTTTGGCATGAGGCTGGACTTTCATAACTATTTTGAGGATTTCAGCTTCGAATGTTCTTAAAGTGTTCATACATTTTTCAAAAATTGGGTGCATGCTTTTTTTTCTTTCAATTCACACAAGCCAACCCAGACTCCAGAGTAGAAGATGTACAAGTGTCACTAGTTCTATTTGTATATCGACATTCGGAGTGGCCAACAGGCGATGTTGAACGAGCACGAGCATCATGTTACAGTCGTCTCTGCTGAGTACGGTATACCTCAGTATGTTAAATTTTGGGATTTTTCAAACAACGTTCTCATAAAAATGGATAAAAGGGGTTCATATAACAGAAAATGAGTGTAACCTATACATATCAATCCTCATCTCTTCATAATTCATGGCTACATTTTACACATTTGTTGATGAAAACGTCTTTTGTTACATGCATGAAGGGTGAAGTGTTTACTCATTCTGTTCGCCTCCTTTATGGTTACAGTTAGTCGGTGTCTTTCATCATCGGGATCGCTTTATTAAGGGAATCTCATGCTCAGCAACTTTGGAGTATTCGAAACATGTGTTAGTGTTGAGTCCCGCTGTGACAGAATTAAACATCCTCCAACACAGTGCAAGTCCACAGTGGTTTACTCTAAACAACCCGGCGATGAAGGTCAACAAAGTCCCTTTAATATAATTAAGCAGTCCAAGATAGGTTTTCTTTCGCAGTGCAGTCGACAAAACAACTCATTCTGTTCCTTACCCCTTCAATGCAAACTGTGGCATAGGTAGCGATCGGCAAGTTTAAATTTAAACTTCCTGTCACTTTCAATTCCAACTCAGGTTTCTTTTGAGCAACCTGATTGTATGTCATTGTCATGTTATGAAAACAAAATGACAGTTTGAAGTTCAAGCTTTGATATACGATTTCTGACAAAAATGAGTAGTTTTAGCTCTTAACTGGTGACAGTGAGAGTTGAAACCCAATTTACCAATTTCGGGAAGGATTACAGCTTTAACAAAACAATAACTTTCTTTTTCGTTTGTTCTCTGGTGCTTTTGCACATACATTTTTTATAACTGTCTTAGTCGCCACTGTCGGAACTTTTTAACATTGGTAATTAAATTTCTTGGCTTTGTTTAAAGCTGATACAATAAAGCAATATTACAAACTTGTTCCAGAAATAAATCTCATTTAGCGAAAAGGAGCCGTCATAGATTTATTTGCTCAGCTAATATTTTAAGATTTTAGCCAAGATCTAATAAAACTTTGTTGATTGTTAATTGAATTCTACTAGGATGCAAAAGAATTAGTTTACTATTAGTTTATTAGATTTACCATGTTATTATGGGCTTCATTTTTGTGACTTCAGGTGAACTTTTAACTTTCGACGTCAGTCTGATTTCACAAGGGAATTTAAGGAGGGTATCAGTGACGTGAAAAAAACAACGAGCAGCAAAATACATCAAGCAAACGTAGGCTATAATTATGTTCTCAAAATGCTCAGCCTGTTAATGCGCTGCTAATTACTTAATAGTGACGAAGTTGCTCTTTAAACTTTGATAGAATTCATATTAGTAATTCTAGAAGACATGACAGTTTTTTTTATCATATTTATGTCGCTGGCTTAACTCCAGTTTTAGCAGTTTGTAGTTTTCTTCTTATAACAAACCCGATTTTGACTTCATGAATCTAACGACAATATCTCTGAAGACCACAAGACAGCAGTAATTAGTTTTACAGAACCTTAAGTTTTTTTTGCCCGAAAGCAAAATTACGGGGTTCCATTTTCACCAGCTTCGTTATTCAGATGTTAATTTAGCCAGTGGCCCATAGTACTTTAATAGAAATTTTAGGCGATAATTGTTCGTAAACACCCCAGCCCCTTTTCTTTCAGAACAATAAAACCTGTTTTCATTTTCCTCGTCTTCTTTTGTAAGATTCCGAAAGCAATATACTCTAGAAATAATGTTCCGTTCAGCATTTTGTACATAATTGTGTTCTTTGGTTTTTGCGGCGCAGCATTATTGTTTAGTTCACGAGTTTGTTAACACATTTACTGATATGAAGTTTGCATATTTGTAATTACATCTCGGCACACAACTGTGAATGTAGCTCTCTATTTGTGAGTAGGAAGTGTGTACGAATAAAAACAAACCCCGGTGTCGTTGATTTAAACAACTTCACAATTACACCCCCGTCGTATGGGAACAATAAACACCCCATTGGAATTTCAAATCCACTGGCTTCTTGTTGGGCGATATAACAAACAGAAACAACACTAAAGCAGCTCTTTCAAAAATGCTTGAATTGTCTTCCTTCCGCTCTTAAAAAATGAGATAAACAGGAGATCAAAACTTTACAAAAGTCTTTAGGAAAAAGGTTAACTTCCTTAGGAAACCGGATGAGTACCTTGAATTTGTAACTTAGGTGACGTTCGCCTAAAAATCATTTGACTTTTTCAAAATCTTAAAGGATTTTTGTACTGGTAGTTTGGCACAACAACAGTCGATTGCAGCCAAAATAGGGTTGGCCTGGACAAGAGGATAACTAGTGAAATTTCCTTGATTTAGTTAAAACACTAACCAGACTTGATCTATCAATGCTTGTTCGGCACTTTTGAAGTATCACAGCGTGATCTACTAAGTTGTGTTCATTAGAAAGTCGCCCAGCATGAGTTTTAGTATTAAGGAGAGTGATAGTTATTGTAAAACGCGAGCCTTCTTGTTTTCTGCTCCATCAACAGATGGCAGAGAAGAGAATAAAACACACAATTAGCTATAGTTCCAGCAACAACAAAGACCAAAGTCGTCATAATCAAGTTATTGTCAAGTGGCTAAGCTTAAGATGCTAATTAATGTTTTAGAATAACGAACAATACATGTTGTTCTTAGTTGTTGAATATCGCCCAAAGTCTATTTTAACATTAGTTACACAATTGCAATCAAAGCAAAATTGCCCAAGGATAAAACGAATACAATTACTTCTAGGTTGAGAAAGTTTGACAACTTGCAATCATTTCACACGTGTCGGCGGGATATCGAGGAAGCAAAACAAATTCCTTCTAGATCTTGGACTGCAAAGATCCATCCTCAGCACTTCTTTTCAAATTTAACGTAATTACAGGTAAATATATTTCACAACTTTTTAATGAAACGACTGATTCTGTCAGGACTCGTTTACTGCTATGTTATTATGTACTGAGTCGCTCAAACACAAAACATCGCATTATGAAGGTGTGTTCACTTACGAAGTAATTTACACCTGCGAGCCAAGTTAATTGTTGTTTCAATACACACATGGTATTCAAAATCCCATTCACCACGAGGGAACATTTTGTCTTATAGGTAACCCACCGCTCCTACCCCCACCACACGGAGAGAGTACTGCCCGGGAACAAGGAAACTACCGTCTCGGACAGCGCTTTCCAGCCAGCTACTTGGCATATACAATTATTGTTAGTATATAGCTGATAACATCGGGATCATCAACTACCAGACAATGGAAGCTTGCAATGAACACCAGGGCTGGGGAACTTTGCAGAGCGTCCCACTTGCTACAGAGGGATCGCTGTTTGGTTCAAAGGAACGCGAGCTGTCATCTAGAGGAGTTAAAATGGAGCAGACAGGTATACTGTTGGAGGGGAACTGTAACGATCGGCAGGAAAAACTCTGCTCAACGCGCGACGAGGCACAAGAAGACGTCGGTTCTGAAGGAAAACGGCAAAGGAGCAACCGCAAGTCCCGCCGCAGACCACCCTACTCCTACATTGCCTTAATCGCAATGGCCATTCAGAATTCGCCAGAGAAGAGGTTGACACTGGACGGAATCTGCAAATTTATAAGAGAACGATTTTCATTCTACCGTGAGACCTACCCGTCTTGGAAAATATGCATTAGGAACAATCTGTCTCTCAACGACTGCTTTATCAAGACCGGTATTAAGTCGGATGAACCTCTCAAAGGAAACTATTGGACATTAGATCCCGAGAGTTATAACATGTTTGAAAACGGCAGTTTTCTCAGAAGAAAAACGAGATTCAAACGCCATGATAGCAGAATCGACAAGAATCCCGGCTTCGACAGCAGCTCGTTAGCATTCCCATCCCCCGTGGAGCTACAGACTCGACCGTTCTTTCCAACACCGTACGGATTCAACCCACTCGAGCCACCAAAGATTCCTGGATTTTCGCCTTTTCTTCCGTTGCAGTATTACAACTCTCCAGGCGCAGAGTCTCTTCTGAGCGGACTTCCACCTCAAATTCCTTTTCTACCGGGATATTACCCACATATGAATTCGCCAAACGCCAACTGTCCACAATGTACGCTGTGCGAAGGGTCCAAGCATTCGCATCCTTATATCCGAATCTAGACTCACGACGTCTTATCAAACTCTTCAAAGTTGAGCACGGAATCGGAAAGATTTAGAAACTTAATTATTAAATATTTATCGATTAAAAAATGTCATTATTCAAGGTCATTATTGTGTTTAGCGATGTAGAAATTACTAAAACTAAAGAAGGTTTCCATAATGTCTTGCTTGTTAGGTATAATTTTACCCGAACTACGAAAGCTAAATACTTCAAGTTTAGTTCTTCGACAATGAAAACAGACACTTGTTTTTAAGGTTTTTAGATTTTGGCTCAAATTTTACGGAGTTCGTTTTCGGTGTTCACATTTAGAGAAGTTGCACATATCTCCTCTAGATATTATCTCTGTCTATATTACATTAAGTATAGTTTTTCAACTAAGATTTGCGCATGCATGTCCTCATCCTTGCTAAATCACTAAAGTATTCTTCTTCTAATAGTCCTAGAAAGTCTGACTGTATCGCTATTTATATTATAGCGAGTATTCTTGTGTCGAAAATCCAGGAAAATGCGGTTTACCACGTCTAGTAAATTCAATAGATTTATTATCATAGAGTTTATGTAACTAACGAGATATGTAAATAGATGATTGTTCACTTACTCACTTTCAAGATAAGATTGTAAGTTGACAACTGTACACTCAATATTCTGATTAAATTTGCAAAGCAAATTTTCAGAAAATCATCTGTCGCTCTTTTGGCTGTAATGGTGCGTGGTTGAGGTCGCAGCAGTAGTCGCAAATAAATTACTAAGACATTGTCTCAATTCAAATCTCAAGACAAAATGATAAAAACCCTCTTTGCAGTTCAAAAGAAAGAATTTTTCGTGGGATCGATTTTATCTCTACAGACCATAAAGAACGTCAAAAGAACATTTGAAGTCGCAGTTTTAATAGTGATGGAAAACGAGAGTCAAGTTAATTTACGTCTGACTTCATATAACGGCATCAAAAAACATATTTTATTTATACGCAGGCTCTGGCTAAGAATTGGACAAGATAGTACATTAGTGGAACAGTAAATCTGAAGAACGAAAGGACTTTTTTTGGCTCTCCTTTCGCAACAGATTTATCCCTATAAACTGTCAAAACAACCGTAGCAAAGACCTCGAAATCGTGGGAGATCAACTTATAAAACATGCTTACAATGCTTATAGCTATGCTTGTGTTCTTCGCAAGATATCAACAAACTCGATACAGACGATTGCCTCACGGCCGTTTTGAAGTGATTAGCATTTAATGAAAGAAAAACCATTTAGGCTATTTAGCAAAATATATAACGTAAAGCTTTTGTAATGACAGGAAAGTTAAACTGTCATTCATAAGATATTCAACACAGCTAGGAAACTTAAACTAACTTAATAACTTTGACTCCTACTGAGTTTGTTGAAATGACTTTGCAATTTTGACATACTCTCGATCATGTTATGATTTCAAGGTCCCAGTTCGTGTTTTATTCCGATCAGTCTGGCGGAATAACATGAAACCACGCATTTTAAGTGCTTTGCACTAAAGGGATTTGTTTCAATACATGCCATTGAAAATGAATACGATACTCAAGTTATCCCGAAAAAGTTCCGAGAATACTTTAGTGTCTTGGTAAAGTAATACATAAAAACGAACCGTCATATCATTCTTCATTTCGAGTTGTCATTTTCGTACTCTCGTCAATGAACAACAAATCCAGTTCTAACAAAAGCCGCCACCTTAGTGCGACCTTGGGGCAGTTATCTCATTTCACGGACCAAGACTTTGAATGAAATAAAAAGTGTTATCTTTGACGCTATCTTCGATTGTATTTTCAGATAAAGTTAGCTTTCTCCATCGCTTATTGTTCTGCTAAACATTTCGTTTGTAAGTATGTGCAGTAGTTTTTGCAAGATACTCTAATCTGGTTGCTGTTTGCCTTTAGCTCAGTTTGTAGATATCAGACTTGTCAACAGAGACGGCAAGCCGATAAATTCAATGCATAATGTACCTCTGTTATCCTAATCAATCTACAAACGCTTAGTGACCATTTTGAAACCTTTTGGCAAAAAAAGAGAAATCAATACTTCTGGTACTAATTCAAAGTTGATTGTAATTGCAAACATGGCGCTCTCAAAGGAAAGGCAAGAAACGTTTTTCAAACCAAACCCGATTCATTAATATTTACAACGTTGAAGAATGCACTCCTGATAAAGGAAACTACAGCTGTTAATTAAGCTTTCTTAGAACAGCCCAGACAAAATTTATTGTGCGAGCAAATGTATCTGACAACCGAAATAATTATAAAATTCAAAAACGCTTTTTAAGGAGATATTTGTTTGTGCTGAGGTAAGTGCGTTTGCAGAGGCGACTTGGCATCCCATCTTGTTTTTGGAATAAAGATTCCACCAATCAACGATTTATACACAGATTTCACCTCACTACTGTACGTTGAATAGTAATCCCATTAACCTGAGTAAAGCCAATATAGGTTTTTCCACAAAAGAAGCTTTTCTAAAAGCTTAGAGAAAATTGTTTTTTGTTCAAAGCCTGTAATTAAGTTAATTTGAAGATTAAACCATTTCATCACGGATATTGCTTCAAAGCTTTTTTACAAAGGCTTCCTTTTCTGTCTGTTCAAGAGCTATTCTGTTTTAGATCTATTGAAGCAGCTTTTTCAGTTCAGTGTTTTATTGTCCTTTTACCATTAGGATGCCAATGGCAACGCGATATTGGTGTCGTCCGTTTCTTTCCTTTCCTCAGGTAAATTAGGGATCGCAATTCCTTTTTGGTAATTTCTTCATATTGACAGCACTCGAATGTAATGATGATTCATAACAGAAATGTTACCGTGCTATGTAATTAAATGATCTTGAACAATTTAGTCGATCGCAAGTCAAGCTAATCACTTGAAAATTGGAATGTTTGCTGAACTGTAACTCTGATTCAATCACCTGTCAGCCATGAGAACTGAAGCCACAAAGGCAGCACAGCGTGCTCTAATTGGTGAAGCATATTACTTTTCGGGTAACTTTTTCTGGTATTCATATTCTGAACGAGTTTCTTATAAAAATACACGAAATGTCGCAACAAACTTTTGTGGAAACCGACGGGGTACGTTTAGTCTTCAATAATTTACGTCGGTTGATTTCATATTTATTGCTAAAATAGCTAAACGTGTTTGTGTATCAGTTACTTTTTTCCAAACGTATTCATAATGTCATAGGCTGTTTTTAAAATCTAAATTTCTCCACTCGTAGTTGAATTATCTCAAGTTTAATTTTATCTCATGAAAATGGAACCATGCTTTAGAGAGTATTTACAAACATTTAGTAGACGTCCAAGACGAAAAGAATTTGAATTGAAGTTCTTTAGCCTGAAGGCTTTGTTCAAGTAATACTGACATTCCCTTTTGTCAGTTTTTATTGCACGGTTGGTAAATCATGGAAACACTTCAAAATGCTGTAAAGACAAAATTGTGATCTGCTCATGCAATTTTTTGTTTTATTGAACTGATTGTTAGACATTTAGTAAAGTGCGACAAGATTTTCGATCAAAACTTTTAAAAAGGACGTATTTTATCATTCTAATTGCGTTGTTGCGATGGCCAGAGCTGAGGTTCATTAAGAAAGCGCCGGTTGTTTCGGTGGCTTTTTGCAAATTTTCTGCAATTTTATTCTCATTCTTATTATAAACTAGTACCATTTGTTTGAACCATACAGATAGAAAATGGTTCAAATGTCTCGAAATAAACTGTCTTAGTTTCTTCATATAAGTGATGTGGCTATCACGCGTTTTACAAAAGGAATGTCATTTTTTGATTCGCTGTTATATTTAACAACAGAAACATGTAAACGTAAAAAAAATTAACAAGTGCTAGATTGTTGTAAGGGCTGGAAATGTTTGTCTTTGTTTGTACAAATGTTCAAGCGATGTATTAAACAAAATCGACTATTCGTTCAAGATAGTATTAATAGTAATAATATTAATAAATAAAAATAGCAACCAACAGTAAATACAACATTGTTTCTTCAGGATGGCACGTGTTAGAGAAAACTGTTAAACTCGTGGCCCTCGTTCAAAAGCGATAAAATTACCCGAGTATATATATATCTTTCTCTCTCTCTCTCTCTCTCTCTCTCTCTATTGAAATTGAAATGTAAGGGTCAAATAAACCAACTTCAATCTTCAGCTTGAATTTCTTTAATCAATCAATCTATCTATCTATCTATCTATCTATCTATCTATCTATCTATCTATCTATCTATCTATCTATCTATCT
>JAOBYE010064454.1:0-18475 GCA_025403585.1 Parazoanthus swiftii
GCTAAGGCCAACCCCCCCCCCCAAATAATTTTGCTGCATTTGCCCTTAAAAAGTCCTTATTAAATTTAAAGAGAAAAAGAGAAACCCACTTGTCAGTTTTAAATGCGTTTCTAGTGATTCTTGAAGCTCTTATTATCAAAAATATTCTGGGAGAACAAGGCCCCTGGACCCCCAAGAAAACTTGTGCCTGCAGCGTCGTGATAGTGCCTGCAATAAAAACTTGCTCCATGGTCCCTGAAACTGACTGCAATCAGTGCAAGTCAAATTTCTTCGGTTTCACTCCAGTGACTATTGTTACTGTTGTATTTTTAGTATTTATCAAAAATAAGAAAAAAATACATTGGTATTTAAAAATCAATGCCCTGTTTGAATAAGTATCTCCCCAAAATGTACAAAAATCAAATACGGTGAGCACCCTGGGTGCTTATTCGAATGGAAATGATGTTTCTAAAAAATACACTAATTAAAGGAACTTTGCTCGGTGATGTCATCAACAACTCGAATAGCATGGGCCTCCTGTGGTTAGCTTGAGTCAAGGCTTGCAGTAACTCCCTTTAATAACGTCAAACGTTTCAGATCTGAACTAATAACAATAAACAAGAAAAACTGCAACACCTTACTAGAAAATGTTCAACTAAAACACAGAACTGAGAAGCGATCGCAAGGGTTTTTTCTTCTAGTAAATGTACTCCATTCGACGAATTTTGAGCAACTTGTCATACTGACAACTTCAAGAGCATGATGATTTTTGCTTTTACGGTCAAATTCTGTAGACACCACTAAAGATCTAGTGTTTGTTCAGTGAACTTTGCTTTAAAGCAAAACTAACAGAAATTTGCTACTGCATTTCGTCTTTCTGCTCACGATTGTAAATTGACTCGGTGCACGCGACTCAACCGTGTTTTCGACCCTACCTGTATTCAAACGCGTCATCGTAATATTTCTCTGAATAGCTGATTTGATCCGCCGGCATAGCAATCAGTTATCCCTGGAAATAACCCTTTCTTGACGATGCAATCGTTTTACAAAAATTTCAGTTTAAAATCGAGATAAAAACATCTTATTATCGGTGTTAAAATGCTTCTTCGATCTCCGATTAGCTCTCAGGCCCATACGGCCGAAGGCTTTAGAAAAGGAGAATATCTTTGTTGATCCACTTAGAAAATCACTCACGAAATTATATAATACAAATGATTTAGCAAAAAAATCCTTTATTGCAAACTTCTGAATTGCATTAATTAACGTTGAAAATTTAAACAATTCAGTTTCAATCAATTTATAAATACCTATTTTTAAAAGTAAAAAACTCTGCTTATGTGAACTTATTCTCTCTACAGCGCGCGGGCAAATCTGGAAAAGAGCGGGAAAACCTTGGAGTAGAGCGCGCGCGCGGTGCATTGTCAAAAAACCAGACACATACTTTAAATACATAGTCTATCATGTCGTTTAAATTATCTTTCTTCTGGATCTTGTCCAGTTAAAAATTTAACAAAGAGATGAATTGTCAGGTAAGTTCATTAATTACGTATTAACCATTAATTTAAGCATTTTAAAGACCTTTAAACGCAACTTATTTGCATTTTCTCACGGTTTACTTCAATTAGCCCAGGTGACTGTCTTTAAGTAAAGTTGGTGTTCACGCACGCCATATAAGTTTTTGAAATGGCAACAGTTCCTCCCCATCCCTCCAACCATTTGTTTACTGCTATAAGCATGTTTTTCATTGGACAGGTGCAATAAAAGCAAAATGCATTTACACATCACTTTAAACAAAGCACATGCTTTAGTTCTAAACCCATGCTGTGTGCTATAAATATGTACATGCAGAACAAGCAAAAGCTCCAACACTAAAGCCACTAAATATATCAGTTGTGATCAATTCATCAGTCAGAGTGCTTGACAGCTATATTAGTTGGAGCCTGTATAAAGTAATGATGGATCAAATCTGACGAGTGAAAGTGAACTTTCACCATAACCAAACAGTTTGAACTGTAGGCGAAAATATGGACCAGATTTGATCTGTCATAACTTGAATTGTGTAGATTGCAATGGATCAAAGGTTACTATCTGAAGAGGGCTGTAGTGACAGTCAAATGCTTATATCTGTCAGTACTTATAAATTATATAATTATATTTATTAAATACCAAGCACTTGATATTGAATTTCTGGTAATCTGACTGGCTCTCTACTCAAGGTCTAAGTCCTATTTCCTGTAGTTTGTCCAAATGTGAAAACTGACAATTTAATCAAGGAAAATTGCTTGTTGGATATGAGCCGACTCCATGTTTTGCACCTCATCCACTAGATCTAAAAGCTCATATCAAATGAATGTTTGTGGAATAATTGTTAAATAAACACACATATATTTATAATTGTGTTTGTATTATGTGTCATTGATTCTTGTACATGTGACATTGATGAAGGATGAAAAGGTGTTTTGATTCTGATTATTAATTTGAAAGATAATTTCTGCAAATTCACAGTTCCTATTGATGTGGTCGGTTTAATTTTTAAAATAGGCCAAAACCTTCAATGCAAACATGAATCACTTGCCCTATTTTTCGATGTTGTCACAGGCGATAAATCAGCAAACAAAATTACTCTAATTTTAACAGAGGAAACACCGAATTAGTTACAATTCTACTTTATGATGCTCATTTGATGACCAGAAAAACCTAGTAATGTTATACTAAATTTCGATGGAAAATATTTTAGTGCAGAGCTTTGTTTTTATTTTGTTTTGCTCAGGCTACTTCAATCCCACAGTGCATTGGCAATAGACATTTTGACAGTGTATGTATACTGATATACTTCACAGAACTTTTGTGAACAACATCTCTTCACAAAATTCAAAACTTGTAGTACAAAGACTTAAATGGAGTGTCACCATAAGTTCAAAGTTTATCTACATATAGGGCAATTGCTTCCACTGACTTACGTCTTGTATTAGCAATGACTCGGACCATTAAGGCCTGTTTAAATTAATCCATTATCATCCAACATTGTTGGATGTTGGAAGAGGCCTTTTAACCAATTAAACCCATCAAACATTGTCAAACATCATTCAACAAATCAAATAATATGTATATCCAAAATTGTTGGATAATGCTGGACTTGTTGGATTCTTTTTAATGGTCCTGAAACTGGCAGTACAAACAAGACAATAAACCAAGTTTCTTCCTTTTATTCTATTTTACTCTTTACAACTTCATACATAAGGTTAATCTTAAATATATAAAGTGCATTTTAATTAATACAGTTAATAATACACAAAACTGTTTGAGGTAACTAATCATATTTAGATACAAAAATTTACAGTCTTATCTTTTAATTGCAAAATTCTACACTTTGTCTTCTTCTGTATCAATTTATTTCGTTAAATAAATACCTGTACCTGAAGACATGGCCAAAATATTGATGGACTTACAAGACTTGCATTTGACTTGTGCTTGGTTTGGTCACCAACTTGCAAGGTTTTGCATTGACTTGACACAAGTTATCTCATAACACAAACTTGTCACAAGTCTACAAGTCCATGCAAGTCAGTATGGAATCATTATATTCTAATATGTAACATCAGATAGATCATTTTATTAAATACCAAACAATGGAAATTGAATTTCTGGTAATCTGATTGGCTCTCTTCTCAAGGTCTAAATCCTATATCCTGTAATTTGTCCAAATATGAAAACTGACAATTTTATCACGGAAAATTTTTCTTAAAAATGGCCAAAAAGTTGAGTCAGTAGAATATAAAGTTCTTACTAGATATTTTTGTCTAGTGTTTAGTATTTGATAAAACAATTATTCCACTCATGCTTGTTGGATATGAACTTATGATAGCTGATTCAGTGCTCCACACCGAGTCTCCTATGTAAAAGCTAACATCCGATGCGCATTTGTGGAATAACAGTTACTGTATTTACTTGATTAGGTCCCGCCCCCGAATAAGCCCTGCACTAGTAAGATCAAAAATTATATAAGCCCCGCACCCCAGTGGCCGATGCGGGGCTTAGATGGTTTAAAAAGAAGAAGCAAAAGAACACGGTGTCAAGTTTTATATTAACACTGGGAATTTATTGCAATGTTTTACAACATTTTTTAATTCAAGATGCATATATTTCAGCCTCTCTTTCTGCAGCTCTGTCATTACAGAAGAGAACTTGCCACCTCATTTGAAGTGCAAAAGATCATGCCTCAAATAAGCCCAGCACCAAAAAGTACGAAATTAAATAAGCCCCGTGGGGCTTAATGGAGTAAATACGGTAAATACACTACTGAAGGTTACAATTTGCATTTACTTGCATTGACTTGTGAGTCCACCTGGCCCAGGCTTACATGTGACCCTATTCAGAACTTGGGGCTTAAAGTGCCTGCACCATATTCAAACCAATAAAAGGTTGAACTCCAGAGGTTTATGACTTGTCCTTGAATTTAGTAAGGAAAAACTTTATATGTCTAAAAATGTTGTGATTTTAAATCAGTGTTTCCATTGTAACCAGTTCTGAGCAACATATCAGGTATGAATGACACTAAATCATATTAATTAGTTTGTCGGCTGTGAGTACTTTAAGCCCCTCCCCCATAAGGGAAACTAAAAAAAGCCCAGTCTATATAGCATTGAGACTACTGTTGGAATATTATTTATACAAGAATGTCATTACCAGCATACAAGGACAAAGTATTCATAGACTATCTAGCTAGTGCATTTTTGTAGAGAGTCAGCAGTGCAAGTATGTGATTGAATGAATAGCTAGTTGAATGTATTTTAACAGAATTGTCAGTAATCAATTTCTGTCTTATTTTGTAAGACATTCTGACTAGCAAATCATAAAAAATAATTATTGTCAAAGGGACATCATACTTTGGTGGGAAAAATCAAACAAATTAAATAACTTTCTTTGAGTCCCAAAAGAACATTTATGTATAAGGAATGATGCAACTAACACAAGATCATAATGCTTGTTTTAAGTTCAGTTTCTGAATTCCTCAGGGTCTTCCGAAGTCACTTTTCTTATTGCTCTTTCCATATGTATGCAAGTTCTTGGGTATGTAGCAGTTGTTAACTAGCCCCGCCAGCAGGACCTGTCACTGTGTCAATTTCCCATGGAACAAGGAAAAATGACCCCTCCCCCCCCCCCCCACTACCTGGGTCTCCCGCTTGGGTCTATGTTGATTGATGCTTTATCTTAGACAACATCAGATGTGTGCTGATAGCTCCATCCATAAAGTTGTTTATGGCAATAATCTCTAGATCTCTTCATGTAGCAAGGTTCTTCCTTTACAGCAGATATGAACCTCTTGACTCACTTGATGACAGCTTTTTGTACAAAGGAGACTTCTTCAGTTAGTGAAATTGTATATTACAAGTCTAAGCTGTTGATGTGTATGCTGGTGGTGGTGCACTGGGTTCTGGTCTAGTGTTTAGTGTTGACATCTCAAACCCATTTCGGAAATTATTCTGCTGTGTAGTGGTATGTTGCTGAAAGGAAAACAAATTGGTTAATATCAAAATATTTCTATCTCTGTAAAACATTAGTTTTGCTTTTATAATATGAATGTTCAATACTATGCAATGTAATACAAAAAGAACATCGAAAATATTTTCAATACTGTGTATTTGTATTTGTATGCATGTTTTTGTGTAATAAACTATGTAATATATAACATGTATGTGTGTAACTACATATTTTAGTATTTGTATACTAAATAGTTTTACTTATTTATTACATATACCGCAATATATAAAGTTCCAAATTTTATTTTACCATGAATACATGTACATGTAACAATATATTAACATAAATTATCTGAACTGGAGGCCTTTGTTCGTTTGATGAAAGTGTTATAGATGTTGCTTTGTATTTTATTCTCTTTCTCAAGAAGAAATTTATCTATTCAGTTTTTCAAACACACGTTCACACAAATGTCACAACTACAATAACAGAGGCTGACTGAAATTTAGGCTCCCAGTTTGTAAGACCAATTGGAGCAAACAACAATTCGCATTATCTTTTTATAGACAAATTACCATTCCTACAAATTTCACTTTTTCAAATTTTAAACTTCTGTATTGGAACAGCTTATTGTAACTTTTAAAGATAATTAATTAATCTTCAACTTTAACCTAATTTACAATTACTTTTATTACTTTTTAACTTTTTAATATTAATTAATAAATTTGTACTTTTAGAGGACCCCCCATAAAAACCACCACTTGGTGACTCTGGCTTCCTCGAGAAATATTTTGCTCATTATTATTTTTATTATAAAATATTAAAATTATATTTGTTTGCCCTTTTGGAAGGGAGTGCTCAAGGGGAAAGTATGCAACATTAACTTAATTTTCACTTTTCTGAGCTTGCATTTTGACTCAATTAATGTTTGTTTTTTGGGTTCATAAGTCATTTAATGTTAGCAAATTCACATTAATTACTAGATTTAAGACAATTAGTAAATTTCCTTTTTGGATAATTTTTTTATAATTGTTGGAGGGCTAACCTTGGCAGAAGCTTTAGTACTACTAGCCATAAACATGGATGTGATGTCTGTAAAATTGCCGCCAGGATAGCTTCCATTTCTGCTGTAGTCATTTGCCATACTTGCTGGATATGCGTTGTTCATGGATGCTGGTGGAAAACCATTTGCTTGGTGTCCTGTTTGCATTGAATGTACTCCAGTCGGAGATGGATCCATAATTCCAATCTAGATAAAAAGTATTTTTAGGAATAAATGGGGCTTAAAAGGCTTGATGGCAGGGGGAGGTATAGCTGAGGGATAAAATTTAGCAGTAAATATCTTATGCATTTGTTACTAAAATACATGTAGAGAAGTTATCTCAGTTTGAAACAGATGACCAAAGTGGGATTTAATTTTTTTAATATGGGTGCTACATATATTCCAGGATTGGGCATTTTTTAGGGTAGTTAAATCTTTGAATGAAGTCTTTTCTGAGTGAAGTATTTTCTAACTGAGGTATTTTCCAACTTTCCTTGACAAGCACCTGACCCCCCAGTAACCAACCAAGTGAGTTCGACCAGGAGGATAGTTGACAAACACAAGAAAATTGTGGCAATCATTTTCAATTTCTAATATAATTCACACCACAAGGTATATATAATGTCTTTGATATTTGCTGCTAGGATGCCATACTGACATCTTGACAAGAGAGGAAGTCATCAGGTGCAGTTATATAACATTCAAAACTTTGAGAGCTACAAGCTTTGGATATCAACTGCCACATAGCTGTAAACCAAATTTAAAATTGCATGACTCCATAGAAAGGTTTACCTGGTTTGTTCGGATGTGATATGGAAAGTTTTTGTTGGCAGCAGATGGTCTTGTAATAACCTGCAAACAACAAAACATTGAGTGATAAAAAATGGTTTCTCAATTTTTATATATTTTTTAATATCCAATGTATTCTTGAACTTCCTAAAATGCACTGTAAATTAATGCACTTATTCTTTAAAAATCTTAAAATGTTTTTGTAACTTTTAATGAAATAAATAAAAACAAACTATTTTTAGCCTGCATCATATTTTGGCAATCATTCTGATTGACTCATTATTTCACGGCTGAGGATGTAAATCTCTGGTGAGCATATTTTGTACCAAAATATAGTAGACTTAAGTTTTGGCCACCTAAATACTACCATTCATTTTGCTTATATGCTGCATGTTAAGTACATATTCATGCCGATCACCTTCATAGTAACAGGAGTTTAATATTGAACAGTTGTGTATGGCAAAGACATTTTGTGCATTCTGATTGGTCAGTATGGATCCCCCATAATATCCACAGGCTTTACGGGTTATTGTTAATGACCTCCGACACAAGGCACCCTGAAAGCAAGTTTAGCCCTTTCAGCCCCAGCCAGTTTACCAGTATGTAAATTCTCCTTACACTATCCATACAGAATAAGTTGTTTGGAATGAGAATAAAGTAATTGATCACACACAACAATTTATCTAAGATGAAAAACAAAATTCTCCAAATCTGTTTACAAGGAGACTATAGAGACAGTTTAGGAGAATTCAGCAATACACCATATGGTGTGTTTGGTGTTAAGAGGGTTAGATCTTTTGTACTTTTTGTATCTTTTGAAAATGTGAAAATGAGAAATAAATTAAATGAGATGAAGGGCATCTGGAAAGCAACTTTTGATATCCTGATGACAGAAAATTTCTGCACCTCAATGAGAAAAGAATTTCTGCTTGTACTGTATTGTTGTTTTTAGAAAAAAATGCTATCATGCTATAAATTGCTTGTAAACCTTGATCAATCACTTCAGTCTTTAACAAATACCAAGCTTTGACCTAGACACTTTGATCTCACCATCACTCAGCCAACACAGCAAGGACTCATTTTGATATTTCCCACACAGACTTCACTCCCAGTTAATAAAGTAGTTAATAATACAAGTACCATGATGTTATAATTATTTTGTATAGCTTGGTATTGCAGGCAAACAAGTTTTACTTTCTTCCAGGGAATAACTGGCACTTGACCTAATTGTAAATGCCTGGCCCTGGCTCAGTACAATTCAGCTCACCATGCACACCTGCTATCTAGCAGAAAGCTGGCAACTCACCAGAAAGAACAAATGTGCCAATATGGAGACTGCCCACTCAATTCCATTCACAGTTTGCTCTCTGCAGTTTCAAAACAGGTACGGTTAAGCTTTTTCTTACATGTAGAAGCATTTCATAAGGAAATTAAACTTTCATTGGCCTAATTAATACTGTCAGTAATGTAAAATTAGTCGGAAAAATGATGCGTCAGCTGGCAGTGTAGATTTTTTATATATTATTTAGAACATCATCCTCAATCAAGTTTAATTGAAAAAGAAAAATAGGAACTAACATAAAATATATTTGTGATGCAATTTATTCAGTAGTATTGAATGTAATATTTAAAAATACAATGGATGGACCATTTGAAATATTTGAAGAATATTTGTAGGGGGTTGGTTGAATGGGAAAAATACTTTAATATTCAAAAATTTTTATTTGCGGCTCGGTGCATAGATCCTATGCTTCTCACCTCCACTTTAGAGAAAAATTGTTAGCTATTGCCCTCATGTGGCATAATACTTAACCTGTTGAATTTAAAGTGGGCTAATTTTCTCCGACCTTTTTTCTTTTCTTTTGTAAATTAAATGAAAAAGCGGGATATAATTATTTTTTTACTAGTCATTTAGCAATTGAGTCAGTGCCTGGAAAAACATATTAATCACCCCAGCAAGGTCTCAACGAATTTCCAGGCAATAACTTTATCTTTTATGTATAGATCTAAAAAGCATAGTCTTAGGCATAAAGTTTTTTCCCAAAGGTTTTACTAAGACAAGGGGTGGCTGCTACAGTACCTAATCTAATTCAGTCTGAGAATAATTCAAGATGGCATTATACAGTTGCAAGTGATCAATGAAGCAAGGTAACCACATCAAACTAATGACAAAAAACCACTATCAAATCTCAAAAAGCAGAAAAAAAGGATTCAAGTGTAAAAATTTACAAGAAAATAATATTCATGAAATGCCTTACAGTAATCTTAAAATGAACAAAGTTCATACCTTTGCCATTTCTCGATAACAAATGTTGCTATGACAACAATAACTGGACCTGCTAGAAACCTGATGAAAAGGATAATTATTAACTTTAGTTGTAAAACAGGTCTTATTTCGTAAGCAAGATTTTAAATTGATACAATGTTCAAACAGACCCAGTAAGTATATAAATTTTAATGTAGAAAATAAAAACCCCAAGGAGCTTGATGTAAAATTTTGTTCATTTACTATAAAGCTATGAGATAATATTTGGAAACACATTTGCACCAACCCAGGGGATAATAATAATTTATCATTTGTGTTGCACAGATTGTTGTTACCTAGTTAGAAGTGAGAGGATAGGGCACTCATCCAAAAATGTTTTGGATGAAGATGGGGGAGGGGGGGGAGAATGCTGCCCAAGCCTTAACTGACACTATTTCAGATCAAACCTGAAAAATGGATTTCCTATACCCTATTTGGATTTCAGAACAAATTGGTCAGAGAAATTGATACCCTGCATTTATTTCAAACAATAAAATTTATTGTTGGAACAAAAGAGAACTTAAAGATTCTTCATTAAAAAGTCAACTTATTCCAGACCAAACAGACTAGAAAAGACAGTAGCACATAAGTGTGCAGTCATTCCTGGGGGAAAATACCCCCACCCCACCACCCCACCCCCATCCTGGTTTACAGAGTGAGATACTGCTGTTGTGCTTACTCACCAGCCTGTGTAGAAGAACCAGAATGGGTAATAAAAAGAGCTCTTGCCAGGAAAATGTTTCAAGGTGAAGAATGTACCATAACAATACCATAACCATGCCTAACAAACAAGAACAGTTATGCCTTAAGTACTTGAATTGTACAAAATGGACCTTTTACAGAATAAACAACAAGCATGAGAATAATGAAATGTTTAGTGTTCTTACAAAGCTAATGTCATTGCAGTTACACCAATCTTCTATTGGCCCAAGATCATGTACTAATATCTAATTTAACAGCCACGACGGACCGAAATACCACTAGAAATTACTGTGTGTAAGTCTTGTGCTAGCAGATTATATACTATTATTATTTAGTACTGTCTTGATAAGGCAAAAGTTGAAAAAACATGCCCTGAATGTTTGAAAGTAAAGAAAAACCTGACTGCCTTCTGTCTAACAGTTTTTAATATTTAATAATTACCATAAAAAGTTTATATTGATGACTTACTATCACTCTAAGAACACATATGCCAATTCCAGCTGGGCTCTCGTATATGTATAACACTTTGCCTGGGTCAAAAACCTGAACAGAACACAAGAATTAGTAAGTTGATTATAGGCAACTGTACTCAATGGTTGCTCTTCATTATAGACCGTTAACAATAACTCATCATTATATTGTGAGGGAATTCAGACATATCAAGAGCTAGTTATCAGAACAAGCAAAGTAGCTTTGCCACAAAATAAAATTAATAATGATAATATTGTCATGACAGTATTGTAAATACACATGATGATAGTAAAATTATTACAGTCTGTGATACAAAACTGGGTTAACATAGGAGCTGATCACTTGGTTCAAAAGATCTCAATGCAGCACAGAGCAAGGATAAAATAAAAAAATGAATAAAACAAATTTAAATAAATAATTAACAGATTCACAGTTCTGAGTTGAAAACTGCACTGTCTTGTAATATCTAAACAATGAAAAACTAAATTTGTTTACCAGTACTACTTGTAGTAAAATACACAGGGTTTGTATGTCACCAATTTCTTGAATTTTGCCTGAGATACCTTGGAACTTGGAAAAATCCTTGAATTTGAGTCTGCAGTCAACTTAGTATAATTTTTATGGATATCAAAAAAGTTCTTGATGGTTGAAATCATGCAGTGCAGGCACTAACCCCCTGGGCCAGAAAGGTTAACTAATGAAAACATACAAAAGAGAGTAAACTGCCTACTAAAAGACACAAACTAAATTCATTTAGCAGCATAGAAACTTTAATTTAATTATAATTGTAATAATTTGAAGATAAATCCAACATGTTGTTCTGAGAGGCTGTGAAACATCTTCAATCTGTACAATTAATTTGTCATAAAAATTGCTTTTGCTATTAATTTGTATATAATTTCCTTGGTTATACAACATACCCTGACCAGTTTTTTTTTCATTATAAATTCAGGGTTAAAATATGATAGTTTGGTCTGGGATTTCAGACACCAACCATGACTGTACTTACAGCAGCTTCAAATACAAACAGGATAGCAAAACACACAGTGTAAAGTGTGACGAACACACTAAGCTTGATCTGTCCTGATGCACTGATGTGACCTCTAGAACACAGAAAAATTAATTATCTGGGTGTGTTTTATTAAGAATGTATAGTCTGACAGGCTAAACAAACTTACTGAATTTCTATGTCTCTTGCAATAGTTATTATATTAAATTTTTGTTGAAATGTTCAAAACTCTTTAACAGTGTTTCCCTGCCCGGACTTACAGGAAAAGTCTTGGAATTTCAAAATGTAAGAAACATCCTTGAATTTTAGAAAAAAATATCCCAACTTGAATTATGCTGAAACATAGAATTTGTTTTAATTAGAATAATTGTAGTGTGAACATACGTGCTAAGGCAGTTTCAGCAGTTTTATTAACTATTGTAAACACCGTAATCATTTTTACATATTACATAAAACATTGCAGATTTTGTTTTATGTTGTGAAAAAAAACAACAGTGACACTTTGTTAATGTTTAAAGCTCACAACTTTAACTGCCTGTCAAAACATCATAAAGACAAACCATATTATGCTACTCTAGACTTCATGTAAAACATCAAAACTTGTGATGTTGAATTGTTCTAGTCAACTGTTAAGACTGCTATTAGTAAATAAATTATACACAATTTTAGCTGGCAGCATATACATGATTTAAATTGACTGCAAAGTACGGTGTAAGACTTGCCCTCATTTTCACTGTCTATCAATTTTTTTCCTTATTTTTTTCCTGACATATACAAAATAATATTCATTGATCCTTGTTATTATTGTTTGTAAATTAATAACAATTATGTAATCATAATCATTTTTTTGAAAACAAAGTTATTTTGAAAAAAAACATTAATTGAAAAAAAAAACAAGCTAAGGTGCCACCATCATAATCGCTGACCAAACAGATGCAATAAAAAGAACATACCTTGTAACAGTCCAACCCTTAGCTAACAACACAAGTAGCAACATGAAGGTGATATGTGAAAGAGAATGAGCAGCACGAGCTAAAATTGAGTAAGAATGCACTAATTAGATGTTTGATAAACTCTCGACTGGTAACAATTACTATTAGCTACCGGTATAACCCAACTATCTTTCCAGAAGTTTATGCTCAAAGTTTTTAATGACTGTCTTTACTTCTTGAATATAGCTACTACAAATATATTATCCATAAAAAAAGACTGTCCAGGCTTAGCAAGAATGTAATCAAGTTATTAATACTTGTGGGATATTTAGAGGGCTCAAGAAAGTTTGAGTGTCACAAGGTGAAGCCCAAGAGTGATTCTCTAGCATTTTGAGTGCTCTCCTAACTTTCAAAGTGTGTCCATATCTTGATATGTGCATAAAATTATACCTATAGTTAAACCTTGGAAGTTCTTGTAAAAAGCTCTACAGTTCAGGCATCAACCAAACATCTCTTAATAGAAAAATACCTCCAGCCAGTACACATAAGTATTACAAAATAAATAATATTAATTTTTGTTCTTGCTATCTATAGCTACATGATTGTGCATTAAAATTTGATATACTCCTCCATGTAATTACGGGTTTGTTAAGGTACATGACTATATAAACCTAGTACTACCAAGAAATGTTAATTTTGTATCAATTAACCAGTATTTATGACCACAGTCTGCTGTAATTAGACTTACCAATAACTTTTAACATGTACTGTTCAATACCGCTCTTGCCATACTCCACATAATATACTACATACAATATGAGGCTGAGCACTGAAATCCAATAAGTAATATTTCATAAGTGGACAATAGTTAAAATACTCCATATAATTTGGCATAAGAAACAACAAAGGACCTTTGAGTGAAACCACCCAAAAAAAACAAATGAATGTTTTTTGCAGGCAGATAAGCCAGGCTTGTAGGCAAGAATTTTTTTTTTGAAAGGGGGGGGGGGAGGAGAAGGCAAACCAAAGGCAGATAGGTAGTAACAATTTCCGTACCCTGTGTATGTCCCCTAAAATCCGATTTACCGTAGTGCCAACTGGTACAGATAAACCTATTTGGGCTTCCTCATCGCTTTATTAACCCTCCAAATGCCTACCTTTTTTGGTCTATGGTGGGGTACAAATGCACCCAGTGCACCCCCCTGCCTACAGGCCTGTAGACTGATAGAAATTGATGGGGTGGGGCATGGTGGGCTGGTTGTATTGGTTAGCACTACATTAGTTTGCAAACTCTTCAATCTACAAAATTAATGCAAGATTTCAAAATACTTGTAATACTCACCTTCTAAGAAGAGAGAGAGCATGAACAGTTTGTATGTGTAATGAAACAGTCTTCTGCTGACCAGTTCATCTGCAATCAGGATTGAACAACATAATTTGAGTTGATTAGGAAGAAGATGGAATCAATTCTGTGTAGCTGAAGTGGTCAGTGCCAGGGAGGGTACTCCCTATATTTGGATGGTAGGTATGACCGTCATATTTTTTAGGGTATAAAATCAGCAATCTGGTATTTTTCAGGGTATTTTTGAGCGAAAATCGCACTTGGAAGAAAATCTGGTATTTTTTAGGGGTTATTTGAGCTAAGACAGTATGCTAAAGATAAATTCAGGTAATTTTTAGGGTATTCCAGAAGCGAGGGGTATTTTTAGGGTGAAATTTTTTTCCACTAGGTATTTTTGAGGGTAGAAATTCGAGCTTCCCATTGGTCATCCCTACCCTGAAGTACCTGCCCGGGGATCAGTGTAGTTGGTAACTAAATATAAAGACAGTTGAAGTGAGTTGGTGGGATCAATGCAATTGAATTTAACTTTGTCAAACAGGATTGATTTGTGAATGTTCTATTATTTTGTGTTCTATCACACTCATATCTTTATTATAATTTATACCTGTTCTATTTGTAAATTAAGGTCTGATAGTCTGTATGCACAAGTACAGACACTTTAATTGAAAACTACCTCAGAACTAAAACAATATATCAAATGCTAGTAAAACAAATTTCTCCTATTCAACAGTAAATTAATGTCATGATGGTTTTAGTCGTCCAAAGGATGACTCAACTGTTATATCTTAATTGGTTTCCCCATCCATGTTCTATTCTAAAGTATTGTCTGGTGGAAACACAGCTTGTTTTCAGGAACAATTGCATTGGTTGGTTTCTTAATTATGAAGAAAAACAATAATTTATTATTATAGCTTGAATAAATAATTGTTGTCTCCTCCTGCTGAATTTCTTATTAATTGTCAGCTTCAGATACCTGAACTATATCACAATTAGTTCCATGCCTGCTAATTTTTGTGGTCCTTAAAAAAATCTTGACACAAACCATAAAAATTGTAATATTGGTATGATTTTGAGTTTAGGGAAAATGGTAATTATAAGACACAATCTTATTTGTGTTTAAGTTTCAAACTAGTTGTTTCTTATACATGTACTGGCATGGGCAACTGATTCCAAGACAGTTAGATAGCTGATAACTGTAAGTAGGACAGAACTAGTGTAAAACTGAGTATTTAGCTTCATAGTGTCCGGCAGCCTTATGAAGAATAAAACATTAAATCTTTTTCCTCAGTAAGTTTAAGAAATCATAAAAATTTTCAATTAGATGTATTAAATAATTTACCAGAATTTACATGTCTACAGTTTGCTATATGCTTCAGATCACATCAAAATTTAGCTTCAGAAATCTGGGGAAGGGGTTGAAGGTTTTTGATAGCAACAGAAATGAGTTTTCTATCTCATCAGACAACAAAGAAATAGATGTACTTGTTATAGAGGATAAAACAATTCAAGCTGTCATAATCTTCTGTTGCTCACTGAATCTTCACAAAAAAACAACATTCACCAAAAAAAGTCTGAACTTTGGCTTCAAAATGGGGTTTGACTTAATTTATACATTAGACCAGTTGATACATACCGTACCTAAGAAAACAGTTAGGGTAATTTTTTGTTTGGCATTAAAAAGTGTGGAATTTGTTCATCTGAGAGCTGTAGGAACCGACCAGTAGTGTACATGTAAAAGGGATGATCCGTATCTGGCTGGGTTGTGTTGTACATTTTGTCTACTGTGACCTAACAAACTGTCCATGTATAGTATTAATTAAAAGTTAAATGTGTGCACTGAAAGTTGTGTCCACATACATGTACATGAAAATCAGGGGTTGTCCTTCACTTTGTATTGAAACTTTAAAAAAGGAGACTGCTCGAAAACTGGAAGTTCATCAGTCTCCTGAGTTGTGTTTAAAATAGTATTGTAAGTGTAGTTTGTATTGTATAATTATGTAATAATTTATTGTAACTAATTATGCAGCCATGTATTTACAGTAACAATGGAAATAACCATAAAATTAATGTTGTTGTTGTTGTTGTTGTTGAAGCCTACTGTATGATAGTACAGAAATGTTTCACAGTTTCACAAAAAGGAATGTTATTGTACAAGGAAAGCAAACACATGATCAGGTTAAAGGTTTGTTCTTTACTTACATGCCACGTAAATTCCAAGAACAAGAAGGATAATGAAAACTATAAGTACTGCAATATCAACTTCCAGAATATCTGTTGGTTCAAAACATGAAGGAAATTTAGGTTTAAAATAGAGACACACATCATTAGTACTACACTATGTAAATATGTTACAATCCTTTGGTAAACTTAGGTTGCCAGTGAGTAATCAGAAGTTGTGCATTTAAAAATTTTACAACTAGTTTTATTAGGTAGTTAACATTAAATAAGAACTAGCCATTAGCTTTAATTATTATTGATTGTTAGTATTATTAAATAATTGTGTATTATAATTATAATTATTTTTATTATAAATTATTATTATTATTATTATTATTATTATTATTATTTGTACCTCTAAATAATGATTTAAGTTTAAAATGTTCCTTTTTAAAAAAATGTAAGAGCATTGAGCTTTGATAATGCCACAAGAACATTATTATTATTATTATTATTATTATTATTATTGTTATTATTATTATTATTATTGTGATGATGATGATGATGATGATGATATGGTGATGATCAAAATTTATCTGCCCGGGTTAAGATAAATTAGCAAATTCTTACAAAACTCATGAAGAAAACAATTATTATTTTTAGTTTATTTTGACCTTACTTGGTAAAATAATGTCAAATACCACAATCATCTTTATAGCTAATATGTTGACAGCTACTTGAGCCAATTTATGATTGATTCTACATATAGATCTGATCAAAGCTGGAACATTTTGTTAAATAAATATACTTTACATTAAATGAAAGAAAAATAGGGTAATAAATTCATTTGGAGACCTTGCCAGTCAATAATTACTTTTATGACCTCTACCAGATATCTGTGACTTTTCCAATTATTATAGCATAGATTTTGTAGAATGAGCAGTAGATGCACATAAATGGTGACGGACCAAAACCTGTAGTTTGGTGATCATGGAATATTTTTAGCTTTTATTAAATTGCATTTCTTACACTGGAATTAGTTATGTATTCTAATATTGGCATGTAGGAATTAAAGAGATTCTGACAAACAATTTATAACAACACCTATAGATTATCAATACAGTGATTTAGCTGTTAGTTCATGAATCAGAAAGTGCTTTGAAAAGTAAAACTGGATGGTGTACCTATAGATTATCAATACAGTGATTAGCTGTTAGTTCATAAATCAGAAATTGCTTTGAAAAGTAAAACTGGATGGTGCAGAGGTAACCTAAAAAGTAAAGTAATTAGTAAGTGTTTTATTGAAGATTAAAACCT
The DNA here is from genome assembly GCA_025403585.1 of Parazoanthus swiftii. Taxonomy (NCBI): domain Eukaryota; kingdom Metazoa; phylum Cnidaria; class Anthozoa; order Zoantharia; family Parazoanthidae; genus Parazoanthus; species Parazoanthus swiftii. Next base: position 17,524 of record JAOBYE010064454.1, read on the forward strand.
TGCAGCCTTACGGCTGAATTGTGATAAACTTTTACAATATAAAATTTTACTTACAGTAGGTTAAATATATAAAATAATCTCTACTAGTATATACATGAGCTATTAAATTGGAATATTAAAAAATATAATTATATTTTAAAAAATCTACTATATAAATGAGCTATTAAAACGGAACATAAAAATCAACAATATTTCAAAACATTATATTGCTTGTAATAAAGGTGTTTTGAGATCTGTTCATTTCAAACTTAACATTAAAATTATGCTTAGATCTGAAGTTAAAACTGCATTTGTTCTGAGATGGTAAAAGTTTGTTGAGCTTGTGGCTCTTGATTCTGCTTGTACTGTATAGAGCTTGTCCCAAAATTACTGGTAGTTACTGTTTAGGGTGTGGCCTTAAGTTTGGTGTTAAATAAGCAAATAAATGAAACTTGCAAAAACTTACGCTGTTCATCAGCTGAAAAGTGCTTTACCCAAAACGAGTCACCATTGAGTAAAGTCATGGAATATGATAACTTGAGTCCCTAAGAAAGATAACAAAATGATATATGATAATATATTGAATTGTAATGTGAAACATGCATCAATAACAAATTGCTGTAACTGGATGTAAAAAACAAAAGACTTAAAGGGTGTCAAATTGATTTGTGCTTGACAGGAGAGAGAACTACCAAACTCCCATCTTGCTCACTCGTTCATTCTCAGAATAATGTTGGATCAGATCGTGATTGGATATCCTAAGCTTGCGTAGCCAATGAGTGTGCCAGAAAGGCACTTTTTGCTGATAAGGTATATACTATAATGGCAGTTGATATGCCTTGTGAATTTCAATAATGTAAAAATATTTCAATTATTGTTAAAGTTGATGATGGTGCTATATTGGCAATTGATATGTTTTGTGAATTTCAATAATGTAAAAATATTTCAATGATTGTTAAAGTTGATAATGGTA
>JAOBYE010064454.1:18575-36831 GCA_025403585.1 Parazoanthus swiftii
TAATGTAAAAATATTTCAATGATTGTTAAAGTTGATAATGGTAAGTTATATTGGCAATTGATATGTTTTGTGAATTTCAATAATGTAAAAATATTTCAATGATTGTTAAAGTTGATAATGGTAAGTTATATTGGCAATTGATATGTTTTGTGAATTTAGATAATGTAAAAATATTTCAATGATTGTTAAAGTTGATGATGGTGCTTGATGACAGCGCTTGGTGGTCAGACAAAATGAATGACAAAATTGCTGAACCCAACCTCAAGACTTCACCTCACCTTGTTTGATTTACAATTGCTAACTACAATATACCACCATCTGGCTCGGATTGAGAGAAATCTCCTGTCTCCTACAACATGTTACAAAATATGATGATAAATTTATCAAACAAACTGCCTCATTGATACCTCACCTTGTCTGATTTACAATTGCTAACTACAATATACCACCATCTGGCACGGAATGAGAGAAATCGCCTGTCTTCTGCAATTTGGTATAGAATACTATTTATTATTTGTTGCTTTTATCCCTTTCAATTTAAAATGAATAAAATTATATATAAAAATGGCTAACTAAGGAAACTATCCCATTTCCGTAATAAAGAAATTAAATTTACTGGTTAATTGCGTTACTGATTAATTACTGTATAGTAACCAAGTAAACACAACTTACAATACTTAGTGAGCGGTAATCTCAGACATTTGAGTTATCTCAGAATAATCCCAGGTCACTCACACTGTCAAAAATAACTAGTAAGTGTCACTGACCATTCTTAATTTACTGTGAGTTTGTATGTGTGTGTGGGGAGAGGGGGGAGGGGGTGGTCTGCTGTAGTTTCAAAACTTTCACCCCCCCCCCCCTAGCCTCTTCAAGTGGTCCAGAAATATTTGACCACCTTGAAAATAGACAGAAAAATAATATTGTAAATGTACATAGTGCACTCCAGTCTACAGTTTGTCTAGGTTAGTTGTTAAGCTTTTAGGTTAATTTTTAGTTTTGGGTACTAACTTTCTAATTACTAATTATTGCCAGGTTAAGTAGAAGACTTTCAATAACCTTAAGAAATAATTGAAATTCTAGTTGTCTGATAAAGCAATTCCTGAGCTGCATTTTAAAAGTAGTTTGGTTGAAAATGTAGTTTAAATTTTATGTTGCTGTTTATAAAGAACACAAAATTATGAACCCTTCCCAAAGTAGCAAAGAAATATCGGACCTCCAAATTAAGACTGACACCCCAATTTGTGAACCCTCTTAAGTATAGCATTTATACCATATTTTCTCTATTAAACACCAGACCCCAATTAAATGCCGGCCTCATCAAAACTGCTAATTGTTAAATAAACGCCGGGGGCGTTTGTTCAGGGTCCCGGTATTTATTTGCATTTTGTATGGTTAAATGCAATTAATCGGACCACAATCTCTCGGATCTGAGGTAGTACTAGATCTGCATATGTTTAAAAGGCTGTGCGTTTTCCGGTTTGATAAGCCCAGTGTGTGCGCTTTTGCGTATCCTCTGTCCGACTCTGATTGACAGAGTCGTTAGATATGTGATGGTTTTGTATTGGATGTGCTTTTATGGGTGCTTTTCTTATGTGTGTGAGTAGTAAGAGTGAGTGTTTAGGATAATTGAGTTGTGTGGGGGTTTTTTGGGAGAAAGGTGATGTGTCTCTATAGACGGATTGAATAAGGTAGGGTGAGCTATGTGTACAATATACTATATTATAGGTCATGTGTAATTAGTGTGTCTGTAGAAAAAAAACAACAATTACTCAGTGAGATACTAAAACCTAAAAAATGATGAAAGTTTTACTTCATTATTTAATAAATGCCGGACTACGATTAAACGCCAGGGACCTCCCTGAGGTCAATTTTGAAATAAATGCCAGGGGCGTTTAGTCGAGAAAATACAGTACCCTCCATTTATTTAAATATTGCATAAAGAGACTATTAAGCATTATAATAATATAAAATATACTAATAGAAATATCTCCTAAACCAAAAATTCATAATTAATTAAATGCATGAATGTTGCTAAAGAGGTTTACCATTGCACACAAGGTATCTACTGGATCCATTACTTTGCTCCACCCGACAGCCCGACCACACATATGATGTTGTTAGGTTAATCACTTGGTTGTTTTTTGGGACAAGTTTTCCTTCCTTTGCACGGCAGCTCTGAAATGAACAATGCAAAATTCTTGAAATATGGATGTTGACAAAAAGTTGAACTCATAAGTAGTAGGAGGAAATCTGACTATCACCAGTTCCATTTCAGAGAAACTACAGAGGGTCTACAGATCAAAAGGGCATAGCACAAACAAAATTTTGGTGAGTAGTACACTTTTTATATCTCTGTGATATGCTGAATAAGGCTTCAGCCAAACTTGGTTTTTCCATTGACTTGCATGGACTTGTACTGGCTTGTAACAAGCTTGTGTTGTGAGATTGATCTGTGAAAAACATGCACTGACTTGCATTCAAATTTGAGCTTGTTCAAAGTCAATTCAGATTTAGTGCAGGTCAAACCAGATGCAAGTTACAAACTTGAACTTACTAATGCATGGTCTTTGCAAGTCTGTTGAGCCAAGAATTAAAATTTGGGAGGAATGAACATTTAAATTTTATTCGGAGTATCACACAAGAAATTTACAGATTAGATAGAGAGAGAGAGAGAGAGAGAAAATGAGAGACAAACAGATAGACAGACAGAGACAGAGGAACAGAGAGAGACAGAGGAAGAGAAGAAGTAAATGCCAATTGGAAAAGGGTATGAAATCGGCCAAGCATTTTGACATTCATAGACATTGTCTGGATAGCAGGAAGTTCAAGGTTTTTCTTAGCTTATAACTGGGTATGTTTTCTTAAAGTCACATGGATTGAGAAATGTGGTTTGATCAGCTAGCTGAAGTGGGGTTTGTCATAATATCAGACCAACTGTTTCACCTTATCAACATCTATCTTCTCCTTGTAGTATTAGTATAGAGTGACAGGGTTCAAAATAGCTGCCGGCTGCCGGTGATAGCCAGCAGATTTTTGGACCTTGCCGGCGATTTTCAGTTCCATAGCACAGTTCAAGATCATGGGTAATCGGTGACATTTTCACCGGCTCAATCATTGTAACTAAGAACAAAATTATTTCATTACCGACAAACAAGGTTGAAGCAATTCAACGTAGTTGTTACAATAACTGTGCTGAATTTTTCTTATTTTCTTGTAGCTCGAAGGAACTATTTTTATCATCACTGTGCAAATACTGTGTAAACACAAAAATTACAAACACAAATTGACTGAATTTAGAAAAGCTAAGGAGAACATGCAGATTCGCTAGGTTATGTTTATACCCTTTTGCACTTGTAAAATGGTTATTTTGCCCACTGAAAACAGCCGGCAAAAATTTTGGACTAAACAAAAAAGCCTACAAAATAAGACAAATTTTCAGAACTCAACTACTCCAAACTTTAAGATGAAAGGGGAAATCCCTCCTCCCCCCTACATTTGTTGGAATTATGATAATTTATGCTGGTTTGAACATTGTTTTGATTGGTTGATGAAAACCCCATACTTTGCATGAGTGACATTTCATTGTGATAAGGTTCATGTTTTTCTGGTTTTAGCTTAGTAGAGTGAGTGTATCATGTTGACAGGTTCGAGTTTTTGAATATATTGCTTTTATTCATTGTTAAAGTCAGACTACAGTGAACATTGTTTTATCAACATTTACTTGTTTATTGGGCAAACAAAGAGACTGAGAAGTAATGAGAGTTCAGCAACTTGTTGTTTTTTGAGGGCCACGGGGTTATCAGTGTTTTCTATAATTACTGTAAAGTGTCTCCCTCGTTAAATAAAGCCTATTATTATTATTATTATTATTATTTGTTTGATACTTTTGGGAGCAAAGTGGTTTCTTTGTACTTAAACTTTGTAGGCACTACAACACCTAAGTTTAATAAGTTGCTGCACTTAATTTTGTAATTCTAAAAGGCATCATACATGAACACATCTTGACTACAAATTTAAGAAACTGGTTGTTCTGTTTCACTTACAGAAATGTATTAACAAGAAGCTCAGGCCAAGGGATGTACAAAAATACTCAACTGAAATTGTTGATAAGTAAAAGAACAACAAGAAACCTTTGGTTGGTAAGTATTTTGCCCAAGCATCTGTTGAGTGTATTGGGTTTACAGAATTGTTGTTTGGGACCTAGTTGTAGAATTTTTTCAGTAATTTTGACCCTGGCATGCACATGTAGTATTGCGATTTCATACAGCTCTGCAGCTTGCAATGCAGTCAAAGCTGGTCCATTTCTGACACAGTACGTTTCATGGTTATTGTTGAATTTTGTTGGCAGTATATATAATTTGCAGTTTTGAGCATCTCCCAATGACCCAACCTAAATCATAATTCATAATTCAATTTGGTAAATACCGGTACTTACTAATTTTATAAGAAGAACTGAATGAGTTGTAGAAATAAATGTCAAGTAATTCCTTCCGACACTAAATGACAACTGTAACTATATTAATCTAGAGTCCTTGTTTTTGCCATTGTTGTTTCAGTTGCACTTAAGTCATTCTGCTTGTTTCCTGGTTACCAGAGATTCCAAACAATTTTTCATGTTTGGGGGGCCTGGAGGGAGGGATGACTTGTGAGAGGCTTTGCCCCCATCTCTAGTGCCCATGTTTAATCTTAACAAACAACTGTGTAAACTCATTATATCTAACTAATTAACGTAAACAGTGGCACATAATAATTGTGTCAACTCTTCAAATTGCGAAAAGTATATTTTTCTGTTTCTCTTAATATTATAAAGTGTTGTGTTAAATATTTCTGATTGCATATTTTTGTTTTTATAAAGTATCACAATGTTGACAAACCTCAGACTAATAAAGATAGAATTAAACTTTTTCTCACTAAATTTTAGTCTACCAGCAAATAGATATTTTCCCATAGCTGAAACCTTATACTGCACAACTTTTGACAGTCCCCCTATTTGGCAGATTTAAGTATTTAAGCAAGTTATGCGAATTCTTAGGCTTTAATGAATCTTGCAGAAAAGCTTATTTCTTGTAGACCACCGTAAAAACATCTGTCTTTCGTGCCAACGAAAAAATTCCTGTTTCAAAGCGACAGATTTTACAATTACTTCCCAACACTGCAGGGGTTAAATCAAAGCACTGCTTTATAACTGAATAACGTATTGCAACTCATCATCGACTTTGCTTTTCGCAACAACTTAACAATACAACAAAACATACGATCATGGATTACAGATTAAACTCTTGAAGTCTTATGTAGTCCTTGAAACTGAACACAACCGAAAAGTTTCAAGTCTCCAAATGTCATCAGACATGCATGGCAAAGCAAGCGGCGAACAGATTCAACAGCCGTGGCAACGGCATAAAATTTACAACATCTTTCATATGTTTTATTGAACGTCCGCAAATAAATGAATTTTTTACAAAAATCGTAACATGTTGTGTAGGTAATATATGTTTATGACACTTATGGTACGGCAACATATGAATGGCTTACCATGGAATATTCAGGGTAAACGCTCGGCCATTGCGTATCGAAGTATAACAAAATATTTTGCACTGCGTAATCCTGTAGATAAGAATAAAGAATTTAAAATCGATTTAAACTTTATATTTTGTGTTTGCCGGAACAAGTTTGATTGTCAAGGTACCTTTCTAGTTCGAGTAAACAGCGTCGACATACTCGTTGTTTCTTAGTTTCAAGTTTGTTGCGAAAATATCGTACTCACCTCTGGGTACTTGAATGTATATTTCAGTCGGCCATAAGAATTCTTGAAGCAAAACCTTGCCACAAATGCCCAGTTCTTTTTAAAGAAAATAAAACACCAACTTAATTCAACATAGCCTTTGCGTCAAAAACAGCAATTAAACCGACGAAAGCATGCACAATTTAAATTTGGCCGCTCTTTGAAATAAAATGCTATCAGATGCGTTACAGATATATTTTCACTCACACTTTTTGTGTCGATTGATCCAGAAATGACTTTGGGCAAACAACTTTGCGCCAGGAGAATTAGAACAAAAAGAACGCTTATTAATGACAAGGAATAGGTCACCGCCATTTTCGAAACCTACACGAAACTTACAACAAGAAGCTACAGTTCCTGGAACCGAGTTTTGTGTTGTCATGGTGATCGTTATAAACAAGATGTCAAAACGTTTGTTTTCTGCCTGAAGGCACTGAACTCGGACAACAGAGAGAAATGTTTGGACTTTGAGTTGTTCTGCAGGTTGTGAACAGCTATCATTTTTTCTTCACCGGGAGTTTTACGCTATTAAAAGGTCCTGCTCGTTTTCGACGCCCACATTGCCAGCGACCCGCTGACGATCAATCCCGGTTTTTGAGAAACCGGCACCCGCCGACACATCCGGCGTTCCCCTTCCAGTGGCTTACTAGAGGAGGGGGCCCGGGGGGGAGAGCCTCTGGACCCTTCCCCCTCTTTTCCACATGCACCATATCCAACAAAAAGCATTTTTAATCCTCGTCTTATATCTTAGTCCACCCAATTCAAATTTCGGCAACTCTGGGCTGATCGAGGTTGAAATTTCGGAAGGTGGACCCCCTCCCCATGTTTTCTTTGGATTGTTGGCATTTCTTTCAAAAGCACCATCGTAATAGCGCCTTTTAGCATTCTTGATTTCGGTATTTACTCGATTACGTGTACTCGTGCCACTCAAACGCGTCTCTCGTGCTCTCCCAACTTCCCGCGTGCATCTATATAACTCGACAGACGAACGCTAAGCATTGACCATTTTTTAGTTGTTATTATTACTTTTGTTTAATTTTTATTACTATTGTTATTATTATCATCATGATTGCTATTGTTGATATTGATATTAGTATTATCATTATCATTATTCGGTTATTGTTGTTATTATATTATTAAACCTCAGTTTTCCTGTGGACTCAGCACAGCGGTAAAGAAGGATGTGTTGCTAAAAGCTTTTGTTGTCTCTTATTGTCCTCAAAAAGAGCCATAAATGCGTTACCGTAATGATTCGATTTAGCGTCTTCCTTTCGATAAGCGCCCCCTTTTGAATTAGCATCCCCCTTCGAAAGTGTTTTTGTTGATAAGCGCCCCTATTCTTATAATGTTACAGTGCCGTCAGAGTACGGGTACGCATCATCAAAAGTTCTTCTTCCTTTAATTCCTCACAAACGTACGTACGGTAATGCCGCATTACAGAAACAGTGGTGTTCGTCTGAGTTTCTCAACTATTATATCCATTTGAATGCAAAAATCCTTCAAAGGAATTAACTCTTCTTCAAACTTTGTGGCGATTGCTCAGCTGGTCGTTTGTCTAAAAAGAAATAAGCGACCTATCCGGAATGAGCGCCCTGTCTCGGATAAGCGCGTCCCTCGAGGTACCGTAATTATAATGAAATAAACGCCCCGGGCGCTAAATCGAATAATTGCGGTACTTCTATTTATCGGATTGCATCGTAGTCACTTATTTACGTCAGTATACGGAAGCGGTTAAAACACATGTCCCCCAAGAGGGTCCTTTTTGGGGGGTAGGGGGTACCTGCCTCGGCCTCCCGCTGTTTCTGCTAGTAGATGCTGGAACCTCAACCAGAACTCAATATTTTTAAAAACTTGTTCTTGAATATCTCAGAAACTCAAAAGCAAGGTTTAAAAACAGTAACACAATTCGATTTAAGCGTATCATCTATGCATTTCTGCATAAAAATTATCCAGTTTGGGGCCACCCAAAACAGAAATAAGAGGTGGAAAAAACGTTGCCCGGTTCCCCTTCTGAACAGAATGGGTCCTGTTAAAAACCCTAGTTCCCCATTCTTCAGCCGTTTGAAACAAGTTTCGGTATTAATGGCGGCTGTCGTAGGTGTATCTGCGGCATACCGGGGTTTATCTGCAGTACTATCATCCGGGGTAGAGGACAGGTGAACAAGATATGAAACAAGAGGGGGAAAGAGGGACGTTTTTTTACCAGCAATATTAGTCGGTACATTTTAAATTGTTGTAAAACTGTTTGCTAAAACTAGTACAACAATTAAAATTTCGAGCTTGTAAAATTTTGGAGTGTATTGCGAAACTCTGGTAATACCAGAAGTTGCACCGATCATACTCGCGATTTGATAAAGACAATACTTCCAATATCTAAAAGCTAAGATACAATACGATTTTCGATTCTTAACATATAACTCCGTTACTTTCCATGTGACAGTTTTTTTGTCACTATGTTTTTCCTTGACACATGCTTGTACGTTATCAGTTGCCTCCGTGTTAAAATAATTTGCATTTTTTGTAACTCCAAACTTAAAGTGTAACAGTAATTTGAAATGCAAAACAATATTAAATAATAAAACTACTACGGTATAAGATATTTGAAAAGAAACTTTACTATCGAATCCTCGAACAAACGATAGAAATTACTTTTTTCCAAACATGGGGCATGAATAATTTCCTTTAAAATATTTGAGAACAAAAGTTGCCTGTCAACTTTTACTACAAGACGAGCTGAAATTTTTTAATCAGAATGACCAAATCCAGTAATTTAGTAGTTTAGAACAGATTTCAGCTATAAAACGTATCGTAAACCTTTCTAATATTTTTAACAAAATATATAAAATGAAAAAAAGGAATCATTTAATGTTTTGCTTGTGCTTAAATAATGCTTGTCTGTCATGTCTCGTTCGATAACGCGTTCAAACACAGAGACACGATATATCGCGTATTGACTCTCTGTGGTGCGGGTCTCACTAATTTTGTAAATATCAAGAAATATTGCATTATCAAGTCTTCAAACTCGCAAACACGAAATGCCAGTCGTGTTTTGTTTGTTTTATGCTTTTAGCTGTGAAATTACTTTTCCTTAATTAAATTTCTAGCCTAAACCTGTTTTAAAACAACTTAAGACTTTCTGTTTCTTTCCGAATCAACGTTAGCTTTCTTTGCCTCCGAAAAAAACGTTTAAGCGGCTAGTGAACAAATTTAGTATCAATTGCAAGTAGACTTTGTCTTGCGTGCATGTAAAGACAAGACTTGTTACCGTCTGGTGATAGTTCTTTTGTTCTTTCATTTAAAGAAATTGCCTCGACAACCTATAATAAACCAAGTCATTTTATTCGTGAATATTCAATAACATTGTCATTTAGACGTCTAATTTTTTTCCATATGAAATCAGTGAAGCAGTTATGTTGTCCTCCGAACTTGATTCGGAAAACGTTTCCCAAAATTACTGTCGGTTTCATTTGCTTTGGTTCTTCAGTGAAGTTGAAGCAGAAATTGGCCATGTAGCACAATCATGCGACCCTCATCCAAAAAATCCAGCCGCTGTTCATGAATGAGCCCGCATTCTCCCCATGCTGGGAATATAGTTACATCATATCATTTCAAGTTGACTGAATTTTTATTTTGCGGTTGTCACCCCAAAAAAGTCTGATCGCACTTTTTATAGTTTGGACACTTTTTCTTTCTATTTTTTTATTACAACTGTTTTCTATGCTACACGGCTTGACGTTTGTTTAAAGCAGGATTTGCGTGTGTTAGAGCCCCCGGTTTGGGACCCCACCGTAGTAGGCAGAGTGTCTGAAGACAAGTAGAGCCAATTTTGTGTACCATTCGTGGTTGGATCATATCGCACCGCAGCAGCTGCCAGAATACGTTGGCACGTACACGCGGTTCAAAGAGAATATAACTTGGTTGACGGCAATCACAAAAATAGTTCAAAGAGTTCCTTGCAGTGAAAGCAGTGTTAAAGCTTCGTTACACGTTGTTTTTTATAAGAACAAATAAAGTAAAACCCGCGAGTAAAAACCTGCATTTCCAGGGTTAGCATAAATAGGTTCTTACAAAAATTATGGTTGTTAACACAGATCTAGGTTGTCTGGGCTTTTAACAGGTTCTTATTTTTTGGCGAAACATTTATGTTGCTGCTTAGAGAATTTTATTGATCAACAGTTCTAAACTTGTACATATAATGATTGTTTATGTATATATGGCTATACGGTAAAAACAGGGTGAGCATATATCATTTCTCTTAAAGTAAACATTTAAAAAAAAAATTTGAAAAATAGAATTTAAGCCAAAAGAGGTTCTTATATAAAAGAGGTCTAAAAATGCAAATTTTAGCCTAACAGGTTCTTAAATCTTAGGTTCTTACTCGCCCGTTTTTACTGCATTCAGTTGCTCGAGCTCAGTCTGTAATCCATAAAAAAAGCCCATTTTTTCAACAGGAACAATTTTATTTTATTTTGTTTTATTTTATGTATAAGATTAAGTACAATCATTTAAAATTAATATACAGCCAGCCTCGAGTCCAAGTTTGTCTGGTTCTTACTGAAAAACGCGTGCAGCATAAAAAGTGCAGTCTCCCAGACTTCAAAGCATGATGGGAACCCTGATTTTTTTTTTATCAAAGTTACTTCATTTTGTGCATTTCCGGTCAGGCCGGACTCCCATAACGTATACAAACTTTATTTCGTCTTTAATTAGTTTTGCGCGGTTATGCATTTTAAAATGAGAATGTGATACGGGAAGTGTTTCCTTTCGATTCCGCTTTCATACGACCACCTTGGTTACCTCTTCGCCTTCCCTCACAATTTCACTTCATTACAAAATTTACATCCCTCTTTGCGGTCCCTCTCCCAAATACGTTTTCATTTTAAAATGATACATCATTTTTTATTCGCTTCAACAGTTGTAAATACGCCAGTATGAATAATCGGTGCTGAAGTGTTGTAGCCACGAATAAACTTACGAAGTGCAGACCCGGTCCAAGGGAGTAATGTACCTATTTGAAATCTTAAGTCCCAGGGAAGGGGGGGTACCCACGGAAAGTTTTCTTCCTTTAGGTAGGGATTTCGACTTTAACGCGTTACCCTAGGGTCGGGAATTTGACTACTAAGACCTGACAGTTACCCTAGGGGCGAGAATTTGACACTCAGTAGGTGCCTGAGGTGGGGAATTTGACTCTTGCTTTCACGAAAATGGCAAGTTCTTCTGGGTCTGCCCCTCCCCAACCCTGGGGCTTAACGTTGATAGTTGCATAAAACTTTGAGTCACTCGTCAAACACGGCTTGCCCAACTAGAATTTTACAATTACGAAACTGTACACTCCATTTTCGGTCCGCATAGGCCATTTATATTTGTAACGTAAGCGTAAAATATTAAGATAAGATCCTAACGATTCTAAGTTATGTTAATTTGCATTAAAATGAAAAACAAGATACCTTAGTAAAATTTGCACTTCTGAAAATATAAGCATACGTTAGGACTGTAATAAAAGAGTTTCCTCAACTGGACTCATGTCTCGATCTTGTTTCATTGAATTTTTTTGCAGTATTTCTGCCGAAACACTCATTCACAACCTCCAGTCCAATCATGATATTTACGTTGCAGTTGCAAATGACCGGAACCAGGAAAAAAATTTCAATTCTATTTTGACAATACTGAAGCGCGGTGTCATGTTTCAATTTCAGCATCCAGCCGCACTCGTTTCAGTACTAAAAGCAAGAACCAAGAAATCGTTTTTAAAATTTAATTTAGGGTGACACATTATAACAAAAGCAGTGACGATAGTGCCAGGAGAGCAGAGTGTCTCCTTGACAATACAACGTACAAATTGTGTCCACTCTTGCACTTCTCATAATTGTCGTCGTGCCGTGTCGCAAGATTGAAATCCATTCTGTAAGGATCACGGAAGCGAAATGTTAGCATTTGTGACCTAGTTGAAAGTTCTCGCTGGGCTATTTTTTAAAAAACAGCTTATAATAATTCGTTCCCTTTTCGTATATTGAAGCATTTTTTAAAACTGTGATCTTGTTTCTTTATGTAGTGGAGATGTACGTTTATAACACGTGCATAGTCTTTTGTATGATTTATTGCGCCAAACTTAAACCGATCGAGCTTCAGATACGTGAATTTTTATGCGAACTAAACCACGGTGCAACTTAAAAAATAGAACCAAGTTATCGATAAAGACGATATAAACTTTCCGTGGTCTTTTTCCAACCCGGGTTTGTGAACACGACCTCTTAAAGAGGCGCCATAACATAAACCCACAGTACGATGGAGTTATCTTGGCTTACTGGAATAGCTGACAATTGTAACTTGCTTCGGGGCATGGTAAAACGAAAATTTTAATTGGCAATATTACAAAGATCTGATCCGCCATGCTTTTTCAAACTCTCCAGTTTGTTGGGCAGTGATCGAGCTATTGATAGGAAATTTGAATTGACAGGAAGTGAATAATTTATAACCACCGGCTGCTTCAAGTTGGAAACAGCCGGGAGTTGAGTTGATTGTTTTTAAAATGCAGCTATTCTTATCCAAAGCCGTTGATTGCAGCTATTCATAATAACACTTTGTGAAAGCACGTTTATGTCCATCTACGACTGGGGCCAAGCAGCGAAAATTTTGCCCGTGTGTAATGTAAATTTCTACTGTTGATTATTAACTTCGCTGTGATTGGTTGAGGAGGTTGTTTTCGAGCATTTGCTGCCACCCGTCAACCAATCAAAAGGCTGAAATTGTGGCATATATGCTCATTCACTGCGGTCCTATTTTCACTACAATTCGGTTGAACGATATTCCACGGAGGTAAAATGATCGCCTGAGCCGGTTAACCTGAGGGCCGAGGTAATTTTTATTGTATGCGATCCTCGTTATTTTGTGTGTTTCAGCTTTTCCCTTATCAGTTGCGGTGAAATATGTGGTTTTCCATTATCTTGCGAAGACGCGAAGCCAGGACGAAGAGTATATTTTTGTGTAGTTAATTCGAGTACAAGCTTACAGTGTTCGCATAAATTTAGGAAAGCCGTTTGTATCGCGAATTTGTGCCAACAGATTTTAGTAACGTTGAAGGATTTGCTTATAAACAGCTCGTCCAACGAAAATGGGTAAAGATTAGCGGTAGGCTCGGGTCCATTTTGTTTCTTACGGCATCTTGGGCAAGTCCAGGCCTATGGCCTTCTCATTTCAGTTTTTTACAACTGAATTTGTTGACACTCGCATCAGTTAGAAACTTCGCCAGAAAAAAATAAGGCATCAAAATTGATTTGGATTTCTATAGGCATAGTGTTTGGATTGATCATAAAAAATATATTTCAAAACGAGATCAAAATTTGCTGTTTAGAACACAACACTCGTCGAAACGGTTTGTCAGCTGGCGCACAGAATTTTCCATATTTAATCGTAAAGGACATTGATTGCATTCACGACTGTTTTGTAGCATTGCAGGTTTATACCGGGATCTTGCAGTTCCCGTCGTAGCTTGAAATCACAAGTCCTCCATTGATGAGGAAGCTAGTACGAAAATGTGAACTAGTTTCGATTTGAGTTGCTTTTACTGCGTCCGTATGTCGAAGATTCTGAAAAGATTCGTACCATTGTTATTTCGATGCATAAATTTCATTTAATATCTGAAAGCTGTTTCCTGCGTTCCTCTTATTTTCGCCGCCAAAATTATTGTACAAGGGGATTTCCGTTCATCCTAAAAGGTATATGTTGCACTGTGAAGTGAATTTCGCGTTCGTAATTTTTTCTTGAAATCGGACCTTGAACAAACTGAAATCACGGAGGCAAAAAATATAACTGTAATATGTTTGGTGTGTCATGTCATTTCCAGTTTTGATCGTGTAGAGTAAATGTTGGGTTTTAAAGCTGGTAACTTCAAACACAGAAACTGCTGCATTTGATTCTGTTTCAAATTGATACTAAATATCAATGCATGATGTAGTTTGATTCTTTTTTTAGAATAGAGAAATGTTATCATCTATCAGCCGTTTGGGAGTTCAAAGCGAAATGTATTCACCTAAATTCTGTTTTTCCTTTGCAGTTGCAGTTATATTATGAATCGGCGAAGCGAAAGAACTAAAACAAGAAATGCAAGTCGAAAGTGGATCCAAAGCCAATGTCAGATGAATGTAAATATCAAAGACACGAAGCAGTCAGCTGGTACTAAAGTTATCACCCAAAACAACACGTCAACATCTGATGCTACCGTCAGCAATGGAGAATCGGAAACTATGGGAAGTTTCGAGAGTTGTGGAAATCGTCAGCGAGAAATAGGAAAATCAGTGGACAAAGGTGGTTTATCGGGACCATTTGTTCCCCCAAAGTGCTCTACGCCAGCTGTAGCTGTGTCAGTGGTGGCCGGCAACCCGTCTAGTTTAAAACCGAAGTCTCCTCGGAAGAAGGAGGATATGAAAAGGAAAAGCATCCTCGAGGAGGAAAGTAACAAGCACAAGAAATTCATATCTGATTTGAATGGAGGACAAACACTTGTAAACAGGATAACTAAAAACGGAACTGACACGAGAAAACAACCTTTCCTGGTTGCCAGGCAGTTGACATTTGAAGATTCTGACAGTGTGGATAACACTCACAGATATAATGGAGAGGAAAATACAGACAGCACCATCTCAGATGAGGAGGTGGAGAACACAAATGGATCCTTTCCTCAGGGCTTTGACTTACAGAATAATGCGAGTGTTATAAGAAGCACTAAACGGGTAGGTCCCAGCAAGAGAACAGAGAATCTTGTATCGAGGACTCCAACACCCACTCAACAAAAGTATAAAAAAGGTGACATTGTTCAAATGCCAAATGGAATTCGCAAAAAATTCAATGGCAAGCAGTGGCGCAGACTGTGTTCAAAGGAGGGCTGTAATAAAGAGTCGCAGCGGCGGGGGTGCTGCTCAAGGCATCTTTCCCAAAAAGGACGGTCAATAAAAGGTACAAATATACCTGGTCATAAAAAAGGAAAAATAAAAGGAAAAGGAGAAATTGAATGGGAATCTGGTGGAGATAGTGAGGGCAGTGTTGAAGGAGAGTGTTCGCATGATGGTGATAAAGCTGACATTGGCAATAAAGAAGTAGAGGCAGCGGCAATGCTAATGTCTCTTAGTAGTTCTCGCTGTGCAACACCATTTTCAAACCCAACAACGCCCTTGCCACTATCCCCAAACATTGGTCAGTCCCCATCACCATCTCCCTTTAGCTTTTATAGTCAAGGACACTCAAATGGTGGGTTACACAGATCAGCTACTCCAGTGCGCAGTTGGATGCAATGTGCTATGCCAAGATCTGGAAGGTCTTCAAGTTCAGAGCTTTTATCGCCTTTTTGTCCTGTCACCTCATCTGCCTCAAATGCAGTAAGCCCAGATTCAGGTATCCATTGCCGAGATGATTCTGGCAGCCTGGCTAGTAACACACCATCTGTGGTCTCACCACTACCTTTACTCTCACCTCATACACCGACCAAGCGGACATTTTCACCTATCTCGCCACCAGCAGGAAGTAAAAGAGCATTTTCACCCACTCCTCCAACTCCACCAGCTATATCATCAAAACAGAGCTTTTTAACATTACCCTTTGCACCATCTGCCATAACCCCACCCAGGGCCAAACCAGGACGAGTTACTTTATATTCACCGGTTCCTCAGTCATTACCAGTTACATCCATTAGTACATTTCAACCAGTTTCTCAAAGCTCCTGCACTAGAAAAGGCCATGGATCGCAAAACAAACAACAAAAGGGACCTGACACACTACAGACAATAACCAAGACCTCAGCAAGTGAAGTTTTAGATAAACCAATGCCTTTTTCTAAGCCGAAGCCTGAAATCCTCTCTTCATCAAATCCTGGTGTTGAAAAAAATGAGAATTCAGTGGTTGTGACAGAAGCCCTCCCTGTTCAGCAGACTGAAACAAAGCAATCAGTTTGCCTGCCGGAAATACAAGTTGCTGCATTTCATATTGCTGTTTACCCATGGCAAACTTTGTTACCTTCCTTAACATCAGCCCAAAATCCAGCAGAAGGCACTAACAACACCACAGGTACACTTTCTCAAACCAGTGTGTTCACTTGTGAAAGTGTTACAGCTTCTCAGAACAAACCAACAACAAGCCAGTTATCAAACCATTCATTGGTAACCTGCAAGGAGTTGAGTGATAGGGTTGTAGCTCATTTTCAAGGCAAAAGTTCATCCGTGAACAGTAGGATACAAAGCAGCTCGCAGAGTGATGAGATCAAAGCAGATGAAGAGGTGGCTATTAATTTGGCAAGAGCCGTGCCCAGCAAGAGGATAAGAACTGCCAGTGAAGAGGATGGAAAGACAACTCCAAAGGTTAGTTGGAAATATGCAGTTTGATAAACAAAAGTTGAATATATAATTATACAAAAAACTAGCCGAATGTTCAAAATAATGACAATGATACTTCATAATCAAAAAGTAGTCACAAGAATATTTTTAGCCTAAAAATGGCAGAAAATAACAATACCCAGTCTGGGCCTGAAAAACAATACTCCTCTGAAAGTATTCTGATGTGTAGTGATGGCAAACCTCTTATGTATATCAGGTGAAAAAAGAATTGCATCAGTCAGAGTTCAGACTGGAATTAGTCCTCTAGAATCTGACAAACTCCAGAATGATATGCTCAGGGGTACAGTGCAGATCCAGGAATCTTTGAAAGGGGGTCACTAATATGGCTACTGCTATGACTATCAAATGACTTAGCTCTTTGATTTATTTCATGTTAAATTTCTTTTTTAATTGTTTGTAAGTCCAAAGAAGGAGTAACATGAAACCTCTTTTACCTCCAAAGTTCACCTTTGCTGCTGCATTATGACGCTTGAAAATATTGTCCATTTTTTTTATTTGTTTTTTTTTAAAAAAAACTGTTATGCAAGAGTTATGCGTAATTACAGCTGCATTGAAAAAAAGAAAGATAGACAGATGTCTAGTCATTCAATTCTGTCTGATGCATATCAGACAAAGCATGAGTAGTAAGTTAAAATTTTGTGTGTGTATAAAATGCAAAATTGACATCTTAAAGCCAGAAAAGTATTGCAGTTGTTCTGTATAAAGCTACTGCAGCTGCAATAAAAACTAGTTTATTACACTATTTTTCTGGTTCCCAAGGTATACTGTCTTACTGATCTGATGGTATTACAAAAAGAATTTTCTTATAACAAATGGAATAGTCTTCAGTTAAAGAACAATGAGTCCCAGGTTATATTTTTTGGACCAACAGGAAACTGGCCTCAGCACTCATAAACATATTTGTCTTCTATTGTGTTCTAAATAAAACCATCTGCACCACTGATATTAATTTTACAGTGTTGGAAGGAGAAATTTATGCTTGGTTTGTTTGTGGTAGTTACTATTTTAGAGCCATTGATGAGCAGTGAAAAGAATTAATATAGTCCTGGTGTGATCCTTCTCCTAAGTTTTGATAAAATTTGTGAATGCAAATTATCACAAGTATACTTATATAAGGCCAGGCTGACGACACTCTTGAAAGCATGTTTATCTCAAATGACCTCTCTGCTGGGGGGTCAGCAGTGACCCAGCTACTTGAAGAACACATACTTTGTTGTAGTAGGCTGCAACCTGGTTGCGTTATTTATTTATTTATTTAATAGTTATTTATTTATTTATTGACAAATTGTAAATGATAAAAGTTATAGCTCTGAAAAACGGAAGGACCAATTTGTGAAATTTATATTATATTCCAGTGTTGGCAGTTGAAGAGTTACAAGTTTTAAAAATAGAAGTCCAAGCAATAACTACTAACTATAACTTACCATGATTAAAGTTTTCAACTTGCTCTGAAATGTAATTGGCTTATTCTTTCAACATTTTTTATAATACAGCTACCATTACTGACACGATTCTAGCTGACTTACAGTATATATAATTCTAATTATTTTTGGTTTGTAAAATTATTTTACTTGACTCAGTAATAACTGACTTTGGTCAGTTTCCCTTTTGTTAAATTAATACCCTAAAGAAAAATATATTGTTTACTTTAAGGTTTTTCATTGACTTTTAAACTTATGAAAAAAACTGTGAACTAAACTTAGACAATATGAAGGAGGATAAACAACTACTTGTGCTTTTGACCAAAACATAATTTTGTCCAAATTTAATTAATTATTCTGTTTACTAAAAGAGTTATTGTTTTTGTGCCTCTTTGGATGTATTAAATTATTGATTTAGACATTGTTAGATTTTAGACTGCAAATGAATTTCTCTTCCAGTATGGTTTTGCCCCTAGAACTACATGTATTAAGAAAAATGGAACAATAAATTTGTAATAATAATAATAACAAGAGGCTACCATTAGCCTTAACTCGTGCCGCTGCAATTAATGCTTTGTAAAAAGCCAGTCATGGACTTTTATACTAAATAACAAAGAGCAAACCTCATACACAACCACAGTAGCCTGCAAACAAGCTCGCTCTCTTGGAAA
>JAOBYE010064455.1:0-21200 GCA_025403585.1 Parazoanthus swiftii
AGATGACTTCCGCACAGGTAGTCGAAACGTCAGTCACCAAAAACAGTTCTTCTGAGAACTACTCTCACCCGGACGATTACACCATACGAAATACTAATAACTGACGAATTGCAAATTCTGAGTAAGATTATTGCTTTGTCTGAACTGTATTTTAGTTCCAAATTTCCTTCTTTCTGAAAAATATTGTTTAAGAAATCTAAAATTGTTAAAATGTAAATATAAATGCAAGTGTACATTAGCATGAAATGTAAATAAGGAATAATAAATGGCAGAAAAAGATATGGTGAGGCTTAATTATCAAACATACTTGAGCTGTTGCGTATGTGTCGAGCAATTTTCACTCCTTGCCAGGGTAGGACATCAAACGAAGGAAACGTGATGACATCTCGCTGCGAATGGACAAGTGGTGAATAATCCCTCCGCGCTGACTGTTTACCAACACTAACAACAAATGTTTTAATCCCCAAATCACGAAGGGCTTTTCCAGCTTGTTCGAGTGTCTTCCCACCCGGCGCCTGATTACCGGCCGAAATCAAGACAACAATTTTCTGGCCTTTTCGTTGGGAGTTCGATAGCATCCGAGCTGCTTGTTCCAGAGCCCTGTCTGTTCTCCTTGGTGTGTTTAAGAGCGGTGCACGGCTTAGCCTGTTTTGTAAGTTCGGTTCAGTGAATCCTGCAACTGTTTGTGGACTATTGCCGTATACAACGACGCTGCCTCGTGTGCCGGTCGGCGAGATGTTGAAATGGTAGGACAGTGATTTTACGAGCTGTTTCTCCAACTTATAATCAACAGGTTGAACACCTCGGGAGGCGTCAATGAGGAAGACAACATCAGTTTCTTTCTTCAAGGGGCTGGACGGAGCTGAAATATCGTTTTCATAACGATTATTAAACAATCGTTTCTTAATTGAACAAATCTCACTACATTTGCTTGAAAGAGGTTCTGTTGTTCAATACATCAGATTTTGTTCTTTCTTTGTTTGTTATCTATTTACCTGTACAGCTACGCTTCTGAGGGAAAGCTTTCAGTCGAGTTGTAGTCAAAATGAGGGAAAAATAATATTACTACAAATAATAATGGCATATGAATCGCACGTTTTATTTATAGGAAGAAATTACTTAAAAGGACGCTGAGGGCAGACTGAACTTTGTCAGATCCATAAACACAACAGTTTTAAACTATACCAGTTATTTTATGTAGAAGAATAAGGACGATTTAAGAACAATTTTAGGCTGACTTTGGCAAAACAGTAAGGACTCATCGAGCCTTGGCCAAAATTATCTGGTTCATGTAAAAAAGCGTTTACGTACCATAAGGATATTTTGAATTAAAACAAAAAAAATTAACCCGTACAGTTTTAAAGCTGGCGCGACTATTCCAGAGAATTGTTTCTCCTTGAGATTAGAGGAAAGTTTACTTTTTCATTTATTTGTTTGCTATCACCTTCTTATGAGTTATGTGATATGTAAAAAGATCTCCACTTACAAAAATATTTTTATGAAACCATCAAGCTAAAAGCGGGTTTCTATATATTCATTTGGGAGTAATTACAAATGACATGACACATCAGCATCTGTAAAAACAAGTGATTTTCTTGATTCTGTTCAACATCGTCCCCTCTTTCCATCCCCTTATCCTGATTATATTATCAAATTTAGAAATGATTATGTAGATTACAACAAGTTGAATAAGTAGTAACAATGTTTAGTATAAATAATAAAACCATAAGATAACACTTACCAACAGGAGTTGCAGCTGAAAATAAAAAATATAAAAAGTTAGCTTCGCGTGGTTAACGAGATTACCTTACAAGAAAACAATTCCTAGTATCCGCTTTAGAGAAATGTAACCTAAATTAAACTGTATTTGAAGTGTAGTTCTTTTCTGCCATTACGTGAGCACTTAAACCACACTTAAAAGAAACCTTCAGTAGATATACTTTTACCATATCATTTGCTGTTAGTATACCTCAACTCTACTAGTGAAAAAGAAGTAAGATATCGATAGCAAATCCAATGAAAATCATATATCATATCATGATAGTCATAAAATATATGCGTTTATCCCTTGTACCTTTACAGAAATCGTGTCTGACACTTTCTGATATTAAATCCAAAGCATCGAAACTTTCTGTTTGATACACAAACTCTGGATCAGACGCCATAGCCACCAGCTCGACTTGGTCAACATGTTTGCCGATACCCATGCCATAGATACGAACACCTGCCGCTTTAAGTCCCTTTGATGCGACGTCTAACGGCTCAAAGCTTCCTCTGTCCGTGGTCTGCATTCCATCGGTTATCACAAACGCAATCTGTCAAATACATACTCTTATTAGTAATATCATTTACCCTAAGCTTCACATTCGCCTGTCTGCTTCAGGATAAGTGCTACACCATGCTTAAAATGGTAGATAATAAGACGTTAAACACGTCTCATTCCAAAAACATTCCATCTTAAAATCGTTGTTTTGATGACAAAGTTTAGTTCTAAAGGAAACAGAAACGTTATAACTGTGAGCAAGAACAAACAAACTGGTTCTGCCGTCCTTTTGTTTCAAGAAATCCTCGTCGCACTTGTCGACTTCCTTTTTAACTTGCATTGCGCCAATTTGGTAACAGTGTTACTTTTAGAAACTACCTTTGTTACATCTCTCCGCATTCCATTTGCTTCTGTGAATACATCTCTTTCTGCCAGCCGCAGTGCCTTGTCAATAAAGGTGTAACCGCGCTGGTGGGGTATTGCATCAACCTTCCTGTTCACAGCATCTGCAGTTATTTGGCTTCCACGTAAGTCGCTGAACTTCAGTACCGTCCGCGCTTTTGTACTGTATGCAACGATTGCCATATGAGCTGCATCAGGCCCAATTTCGAATTCCCTGTTAACCGCCTTTATGAAGTTCTTCATCTTTACAAAGTTCTTTCGACTAATACTCCCAGATGAATCGACGATGAAAGCAATGTCGACTGGAACTTTACAGTTCTTAACTGAAGAAAAGATGCAAACATGTAATAACAACAATTAAATAAGAAGCTTATAGCCGCTAAATCGAAAAAGTACATAAAAACCAAACGTTAGATAAAAAGTAGGTTCAGTTTAAGAGCTGTCTTGAAGCATTCGGCAAAAAATTGTGTCATGTTTACTGGTGTTAAAATCATCTGTCTTGTGTTACATCTGTGTTACTAACAAAACAAAACAAAAGCTGCTGCAGGCAATCCAAACACAGTTCTGCGTTAAGGTTACGGTACAACTTTGAGCGATTTTTTCAGCTATCAGTTCGAAGCACCGCTAATATGCGCCGGTTACCCATAAACCTATGTATCGCTGGAAATCTTATTAGCTCCCTAACTGCTGGTGTAATCACTTTTGGAAAGTCATCCTTCTAAGCGAGAACTAACGCGCTGTTTGCGACGGAGGGTTTTTCGTTCCCTATACACTTTCCAGCGATACATGGGCTTATGGTTAACCGGCGCATACAACGCCTGGCTTCCATACGATCGCCCACGATCGCCGGATCGCTTAAAATGCTGCCAGCGATCGTCAGCGATTATATGGAAACACATTTTTCAGGGATCGGGCGATCGTCAGTTCTATCTCAGCGATCGCGAGCTACCGTGAGCGATCGTCTGCGATTATATGGAAACACGTTTCAGCGATCGAAATCTATTCCACAATGAATCTTTTAGCATATTTCCACTCGAAGTCAAAACACTGTCCTTTGTTACATTGCTCTTGCAATGATCTCTGAGGCATGATCTCAAGTATTCTACACAGCATGGCTCAACCTCCTGATACTGAAACCTTAATGGAAGAAATTCGAAAGTATGAATGTCTGTATAACAGCAAAGAGTATAAGGACAAATACAAGAAAATAAGTGCTTGGACAAATTCGGTCTCACAACAAAAGCGATGACTTCTTTTTCGTTTCTCATTTGATCTTTTTTAACTAAAGCAAACAGAAGAAAAGATTACAACTAACCATAACACACGTTGGCTCATAAAAGAGCCGTGAATTGTGCTGGAGCTTACTGGAGCGTAAACGTCCGCGATTTAATGGAAACACGTGTAAGAAAGTGATAGCGATCGTGAGCGTTCCTGTGCGTCAGTGATTCCAGTGAACCGGCGATCATCAGCGATCATATGGAAACTAGGCTTAAACAAAGCTACGAACTGATGACTGAAAATACCACTCTAGGTGTATCGTACCTTTAACTTCAATACCTTTTTGCGGATAGCTTGTTCTCCTACTTCCAAAACAATACAGCGCGTAAAGAATCAGCCAGTGCAAAAGTCGTGTACTAACCTTGCCAAAATGACATTTTGAAATGTATATTCCTCTCTTTTGAATTAAAATCAACTCATGCCAAGATGTTTGTTTAAGACTGTTTAGAAGCACGTCTACCTCACTGATTTCACGCCCTTAAACCGCACAAGTGCCTCATTTAACTAAAAAGTTAAAGAAATGATTCTTACTATTTTTGCCAATGGACTTTGCTTTTTCAGGAAGTTGGGGAGGTGATACAACAGGGAATAGATCCTCCCGCCTATCCACAAGTGGAATGAGCTCCCCAGTATCAAGATCCCGGCCGACAGCCACAACGTATGTTCTAGCTCCAAGTCTTTTGAGTGGCTGAATAGCTTGGTCGAGAGGTTTGGCATCTCGAGCACGCGCCTGTTTCCCTGCCGTTAGAAGAACAACAATCCAGAGACTATCTCGTCCTCTTGTTGAGAGCAGCTGGGCCGCATATTCAAGAGCTCTATCCATCCTTCTTGGAGTATTAAGAAGTCGTCCATTATTCACCTTTTATTTAGATCAGCAATCAATAAATAGAAGAACCATTAGAACCGCTGTCATAGCGTTATTCTCACGTATGAATACTGATTAAGAACAAACTACGCTGCCAGCAGGCCGTTTCGAAAACAGCATTGCCACAAACGTCTTGACATGGCACAGCTTGACCCTTGCAATATGATGAGTAAGCCCAGTTTACACTAGAATGTATACACAGACGCAAGTACAAAAGCGCATGCGTGAGTCGAGATGACACAAGCGCAGAAGTAAGCTACTTGCATCACTTCGTTCCCAATTTGCATGGCCTTTTGTCTGCGTCTGCGCTTTTGTCACTAGTGCTAACAGGCCAGGTATTTGCAAATGTCTAATATCGAACAAACAGTGTGGCGCACGTTTGCGTTAACGAGTTGAAGATTGTGTGTAGGTCGAACTCAAAGTGACGATCGTTGTATAAGGTGGCCTAAAAGAAAATGCAAAGTGCGCTATGTAAAAAAATTACTGACAGTTTACCTTATCATAAAAGTCTAGATCGGTGAAGCCAACAATTGTGTGTGGATCGTTGGCGTAGTTGATTACACTTCCGCGGGCTCTTGTTGGAGAAACACTGAAGTGTTTTGCCAAGGACTTTACGAAGTCTTTTTCGTAGCTATACACTTCAGGGGAGACTCCAGTTGAAGCATCCATTAGAAACACCACGTCAGCATCTTCATTAAGAGGATGTAGTGGAGCTAGAAAAGATAGATCAGTTACATCAGAAAAAGTAAACAGGCTCTTCTAATACCCAGTACTTAGAAACAGGCAGGTTATCCGAGAATGATTTCGACACCTCATATAAATATCATACATTTCCTTATTACAACCTATACCACAATACCAGGCCAGTCAATTTAACCGGTTCACTAAGATCATCAATCAATTCTTTCCCGCCCTTTTTGCCGCCTTTACCACATTTGCTTGCACGATGATAATGATAACGATAATGATCCCCTGAATTGCCTTTCACGCTCTTTTCTTATCCGAAAATACTCAAACGACTCAACTGGTGAAAAATCGTTTTTCCACATTGGCAACAAAACGCGGCAGCTGTCCGACAGATAAAGCTTACTAGGTAACCAATGCTACTCGAAGTGAAGAGGAGGCTTGGGCCGAATGTATTTCAACTTTGAAATGTGTGATACTAGACTTCTGAGTTGATAATCCTTTCGATACTTATTTTGGAAAGATTATGTTCAACGACTTAGCTGTTTCTACTTACCAGAATTGTCACGGACTCGACGAGCAATTTCTAGGGCTTGGAAAGGAAGGTTTCCTATCGCTGGCACCTTATAGATATCTTTCGCTTGGTCAACAATCTGTTTTAAAACACTGGTGTCCTGGTCTCGCCCAATTGCAATGATATATGTTTGCACCCCTTGCTTTCGAAGTGGTTCGCTTGCTACCTTCAAAGACCTTAGGTCTGGAAACTGTGCCTCTCTTCCTGCAATTACAAGAATAAGAACCTTTCGATCGTTTCGACGACGGCTGGCAAACATGTCAGACGCGTGTTCCAAGGCCTTGTCAAGTCGTCTAGGGCGTCTCATTAGAGTTGCTCTGTCAACCTTTCTGTTAAAACCTTGTTCACCAAAGTTCACGACTGTGTACGGGTCTGTTGCATAAATGGCTAAAGCTCCACGTGGGTCCACTGTTGAGAGCTTGAAGTGATATGCCAGCTTTTTAACGAACTCTTTTTGTAGCAGAAAATCTGACGGAGAGACTCCTTGTGACGAGTCAATAAGGAAAAGTACGTCTGTTCCAATTTTTAACGGGCTTGAGGGAGCTGGTGAGAAAAACGTATTTAAACTATAGCAAACAGTATTCGTCTTATAAGACGTTAAGGTTCTCGATCTGAACTGTTTCATCAGCGAGAGCTTCACCCAACTTAGCTAGGGTAAGAGTTGCAAAAGGTGTAAGCTATGATAGTTATTTGATAACCTTTCCAAAATTAGCGGTCAGTGTGTTCGACTCGTAACCAAAATGTCGTAAGTTCGAACCCCGGTGTTGCTGGACTTGTTTCAGTTCTTACAATGAGATTTAAAGCCTATTAGATTAACAACTTACAGGTATCACCAACCTTTATAAATCAGTACAGAACAATGCAGTACAGATTAGTTCAAAATTGTACTGTATTGCAAAGCAATGTACTTCTAAAATACACATTTATACAAAATATAGTTATATGTATATCCGACTTCAATATAGTCTAGTATATTATAGCGCAGTGTTGTTTTGTGTAAAGTAGTGCAGTTTAATGTAATGTAATGTAATGTGATGTAAAATACCACACCGTTCAACAGACATCACATCTAAATCAACCTGATAGCATTTTAAATATCTGATTTTTGTGATTGCTACTTACCAACTGAATCAGCCGCTGTAAAAAATTAAAGAAAAAACTTTAGTGTTGTCGAGAACATATGGCAGAAAAGAGAAAGCCATGTTATGGGATAGGGGATTAGGCAATATGGGAGCCAGATAAAAAGTTAAATCACTAATAGATGAGATGTTAAACTTCAAATTCCTTGAAATGCAAGTAAACAACGATGACGATAAAATAAGTGAAGCTGGGAAAACTATGGCGGGCGATTTTCAGGACTCATACAAAATGACGTTCTCTCCAGCAACCTCAACAGCTATGGTCACCCGGGGTAATAATTCCCTTTGGCTTTGCTAAAACTTGACTACTTCAGACTAAATTTTTCGAGTTGCAAAATTACAGCTGCATTTTCCCCACGTTTATGTTCTAGAAAAATCGATTGCTTCACAAGCGAATTCCACTCTAGATTTCACGAGAAACCGCTTATCGATATCTTCAGTATTGGACTTCAAATCTGCGCGACTAACGATTTTAACGAGTCATTTGACAAGTCGTTCAGTTGAAGAAAATGAGAAAACATCTGACCAAGTCAACGTTGCATGTTCGAAATTCTGTTTCAAAGACCTTCGTCATCAAGTAGGTACTAAAATGGTTGTTTGGTGCTTTCTTTACGATTGGGCTGCAAAGACTTTTTAATTGGTGTCGCTTGTTCATATACCCAACTTGAACGATTTGTGATTGAAACGATAATTCAAGAGTTAATTTCACAATCTGTTTTTTAAATCCCAAATTTTTAAACATACAACCTTGTGGCATAATCTGGACGAGCTCTGTTTTCTGATTGAGTTTGCAAACATTTTTCTAATGCACACTTTTTGGAAGTGTTTGAAATGGGTCAAAGTGGTCGTTGGGAAAGCCAGCTTAAAAAATAATCAAAAAAAGATATGGCTGTAATTCTTGTACATTTATGAAACTCAACTCTTAAACAATTCAGCTGATCATTTTCAAGTGTGTAGAGATAAAGGCACCTAAACTGTGCCAAAATCTCGATGTGAAACAGGGGTAAAATGGCTCCCGAGGGCACCCCCTTTGGGGAAAACAAAGGGAAGAGACTTGAACCAAATTAACACCTTATTTCACTAAAGAGTGTCAAAGTATAACTATATGCAAAAAATAAGCAAAATCCGTGACCCCCGCTGTACTGCTGTCTGCATGGTTCTCTCGCAGTGGACGGCCTCTTGAAATAAGCTACTCAAAAAGGTTGGACAATACACTGCTGAAGACTACTAAAAATAACAATTATATTATGACGTCATTATGACGTTATGATAACGAAAAAAACGTAAAATAGAAAAAAATAGTCTTTGAACCGTTCATAAATTTTTGGAAGGTTATTGTCAACTATTGTAAAAAATCTAAAAGAAACAGAAAACAAGCAAAATAGGCTAAAAAGTTATTTGTTGACGTCAATCGAACAAATAAACGTTGGGGGAAATCGCTTCCCCCCCCCCCTCCTGTGTTCCAAGCGCCTAAAACAGCTCGGCCTGGAAACGGTTAAAGAAATACCAAACTATTCAGCATAAGTACGACAGTCTAGTTCTATAGCAATCAACAAGTTGTTTTTACTCACTAAAATTAGAGGAAAACAGACAATGACAGCCATAAATGTACAATTGGAAACCAAGGCATCTGATCATTTTTACTCACCTTTACAGACATCTGTTTTTATATCGTTGACAATATCTTGTAAATCTCCGAAATCTTGAACCAACAATACAAAATCTGGATCAGATGCCACTGATTCCAGCTCTTTCCTGTCCACACTTTTTCCAATACCCATAGCATACACTTGCACTCCAGACGCCTTCAGATCTTTGGAAACGACATCCAGTTCTTCGTAGGCTCCACGGTCCTTTGTTTGTTTTCCGTCAGTAATCACGAATGCAATCTAACCAGAAGTAAACATACTGAAGTCAGTAGGCTTGTAACTTTTTGAACGTCATACTAAGTATACACAACGTTCTTACTGTACAAAGATGAGTGTCGCAAAAGTTTATGGCTTTCTCTGCCTACTGGCTGTGTTAGGTTTGGTGGTAAAATGTACAGTCGCCATCTTCACAATCATTTATTATTCGGTTTTACCTAAGCCTCAAATCGACAGAAAATGAAATAATTCAGTAGCCCTTTTCACGATATCACGTACCGAAATAAAGACAATGAGAGGGTCTTTTTAGTATTTGCGTACATTACCTTCCGAACGTCGGCTCTCATTCCATTAGCCTCTTTGAACACCTGGTTGTAAGCTTGCTTGAGGGCTTTGTCAATGAATGTGAGCCCTCTCAGGTGTGGCATTGCATCAATTTTTGTTTCAACCGCTCTAGTGGTGAGTTGGGATCCCGAAAGACCATTAAATTCCAGAACAACTTCTGGGTCGTTGCTGTAGACTACTATTGCCACGTGAGTCCCATCCGGTCCAATTTCAAACTCGTTGACGATAGATTTCAAGAACTGCTTCATCTTTCGAAAGTTTGTGCTGCTGATACTTCCAGATGAATCAACCAGGAATGCGATGTCAAGTACAGCTTTGCATTCCCTCACTGGAACAAAACACAACAAAGTTATCTAGTATCTAAAAAATCCAAAACCCATCAAAGCATTCACTAAGTAAAAAGAGATGTTCAAAAGCCTTATACTAAGTTATGTAAATGTATTTACCCTTACTGGTAGTAGCCATTGCAAAATCTTTTTTGTAATTTTTCTATGATGCATTGAAAAAAAAAACTCACTTGATTTCCCAATTGGGCGCACATGCAATGGAAGGTTGTCTGGTGTAGTCACACGGATGATATTTTGAGGCGTCGAAGTGATTGTATTCAGCTGTTGACGATCTTGATTTTGGCCCATGGCTACAACGTAGATCTGAGCACCAAGATTTCGTAGTGTTTCAGCAGCTTTGTCCATTAACCGAATATCCCCTTGCTGCCTTCCCACTGTAAGTAAAATTACAATCTTTGGGCCATCTCTACCACGGCTAGTGAATACTTGGGCTGCATGCTTCAAAGCTTTATCGATTCGTCTCGGCGTCCTGACGAGCCCTGCCCTTGAAATCTTTTGGGTAAAATCAGCTTCGTTAAAATCGACTACTGTGGAAGCTTCTTGTCCGTAAACCACGCCAACCCCACGTGGACCGTTTGGAGAGATGTAGAACTGGTTTGCCAAGGCTATTACGAAGTCTTTCTGCCGGGAGTAAATTTGTTCTGAAACTCCCCTGGATCCGTCCAATAGAAACACGATGTCTGTTTCACGATCAAGTGGTCCGAAAGGAGCTGTGAACATGAAAAGTTTTAGTGTAGAAACAAAACTTCCCGGCAAATGCTAAAACGAGCGATATTTTCAATTGCACGTTCTTCAGGCAGACACCAAACAGATAAGTGCTGATATTTGTACGGTGTCATCATCACTCTTGTATAATTTACAAGAAACAATACTATTAAGAATTAGTGACCTCAACCAGAACGTCTTAACCTACAACATATTTCACAGACAGTAAATAGACAAGAAACTGTTAAGATTATGGATTGTTTCTTTTGATAAATGTATATCAAGTAGTATGTACATTAAATATGTGTCACACTGACTAAATAAAAACTAGCTTTGAACATTGTAATATATTTTGCAAGACGTTCCATGATCCAAATCAAAATACCACGACTCTCCAGGTTTCCGACGACCGTATACGAACCCTGTTAAAGAGCTACACGTCATCCACTCTAGCAATATTTGCATCAAAAAATATACCAGCTACTGTTTAAATCGGACGAATGTATTATTGCCCTTCTGAAATGTTCGAGAATTTTTTTTTTTTTTCTAGTATGATCTGCATTTAACTTAGGCATTTAGGATTGATTTACGAATAGGGTAGGAGTTAAGCCCTAACTCTAATAGTTAATTTTCATGTTACATTAGGCAATAAAGTTGTTTTTAAAGCCTATCATATATCTATATATCGGGCTTTACCAAGCATAAAAATACGACCAAATGCTTAAAACATCAGATGAACATTTTCAGTGACACAAACGAAAGAAATAATAGTAGTAATGTTTAAAATAAATTGCTTAACTTACCAGCGTGAAGATCGTATCATAACGTTATTGCTTAAAACCGCTGTACAAAATCCGTCACTATATAATCGTTTAAAATATAAATAGCGCAAATTACATAAATAAGTGTTTAGACGTGCTGTTTACAGATAGCACTTTTAACATAGTAATAATAATCCCCAAGCTCTGATTAATCCACAAATTAGGAACAAAATGTGTTTTGTATAAAAAAAGTCCGTATCTTTAGGTTAACGGGTAAACTGTTCCATAGGGTAGAAACTGGACCAGCCACTAGTGTTGAATAAACTTTCACAAAATTACGGCTAAATGCTAAGTACTTGGATTTCAGTTAGAAGATACAAATCACGACTTACTGGATCTGTCGCGAATTTGTTTTGCGATTGGCTGTCCTCTGATAGGTAGGTTACCAATATCTGATACCTCGAATATATCCTCCGAAGAGTCCACAACAGGGGCGAGGGCTCGGGGATCCATATCGGATCCTACTGACACTACAAAGGTCTGGGCACCGATATTGCGAAGTGGCTGGATGGCCTCGTGCAATGATTTAGAACCCACGCCAGCCTCTTGTCTACCAACTGTCAACAGAACCACAATTTTCTGACCTTTTCTTCCCGATGTATTGAACATTTGAGCTGCATGCTCAAGAGCTTTGTCAGTCCTTCGCCGTGTTCCGATAAGGGTGGAACTGTTTACTTTCTTGGAAAACTCTGGATCAGCAAATTCAGCGACTGTGTAAGAATTTGTCGCATATATCACTGCTCCCCCTCTAGCTCCAGTTTGGGAGATGTTGAAGTGGTATGATAAAATTTTAACAAATTCTTTTTCTAACTGGAAGTCAGATGGTGTAACACCTTTCGAGGAATCTATAAGGAACACAACATC
This sequence comes from Parazoanthus swiftii, assembly GCA_025403585.1. NCBI lineage: Eukaryota > Metazoa > Cnidaria > Anthozoa > Zoantharia > Parazoanthidae > Parazoanthus > Parazoanthus swiftii. The sequence continues at coordinate 12,153 of JAOBYE010064455.1, forward strand.
GGCGCCTTTCGGCAAAGGACTTGCAGGAACTGAAACAAGAGATAAGATATTTTGTGGTACGTATAATTCTTGTATTTATCGCCTCGCATTACTGGAAAAATAGGTGTCGGCAGACTAAGAACAGGTTGTGTTACATAAAATGTGGAATTTAGAAGTTACGTTTGCCAAGGCTGAACAATTTTGGTCTCAAATTGGTTGAGAAGTAAACTCCCCTCTCAAATAACAAAAAATTACCTGATTGTCAGAATTATTTACTTCTTCTAACAATAAACTTCATTTTACTAGGTTTAGTTACTGCAAACAACTATTAAGTCCACAACACAGCTTGAAGTTATGAAAAGGCACTTCAACCAATAAAGACCGCCTCCTAAAACCTTATTTCAATACAGTACGCTACCCAAAATATCAATGCAATGTAATAATGTGACTTAAATAATTTGTAGTGATACGTTACCATGGTAACAAAGCCAACTACCTCAGTAGTTCCTCAACTTACTAGTTGTGTTTCAAAACAAAGCTGGAGAATGTATTTAGGACTGTTCACAGCAATAAACTCGTTTTCTCAAAAATGACGCTTTTGCCATGGCAAAAATCGACTCAACAAAAAAACAACAAAGAAATGTCATAAAAAAGTCATAAGGAATTTGTCACCCATCTTTATCCGCTGGGGAGGAAAATATTATGGGGGATACCTCTGTCTGGATCCTTTAAAGGAGAGTACATCGCCAAATAAAGTAGATGACGTGAAAAAGACAATAAGGATGGATTTGTTTTTCGAAACAGAACTTCCATTTCACTGGCCCAACGCAATTCAGGTATTAGGATCATTATTTGAATTATTCACTGTGCAAAAACTATAGACAGAAAACAAAGTTTATACTTACGAGTAGGCTTTGCAGCTGTTTTGAAAAAAAAGAACTACATATTAGTAACGAAATCAAAGGTGTTCCAGATTACAGAACAACTAAACACAAGTACAACGAATATAAATTAAAAAGCCATTTGCTCAGAAGGAATTGTAGATTACCTGCTATACATAGTAAGGTCTACATATTCCTAGTACAAAAACCTATTCATAGTACTGAGTGGCCAATCCTCACTGAAAGGAGGCACTTCGGCGGAAACCCTTAAAACTCCAAGAATGCTTGCAGAATAATTCAAGAAACCTACCCTCGCATACTGCTTCTTCGATGCTTTTAACAACAGTCTTAAGCGTTCCAAAATCCTCGGCTCGGAAGATAAATGATGGATCAGATGAAAATGCTACCAACTCCCGTATGTCTACGTCAGTACCGATTGCCAAAGTAATAATTCGAACGCCTTTTCCCTTTAAACCTTTGGAGGCCACATCAAGTTGTTCATAGTCACCCTTCTTTGTTTGCATTCCGTCTGTGATTACAAAAGCAACCTAAGGAACAGGTAATGTAATAATTATTCCTAATCAGTTGAACCCCAAATACTCCGGATACTGAGCTTATCTTAACATAAATCATCTTGAAGTCAACTTTTTTGTTTCTAAACTCAATATTTCGGCTTTCGATGGAGAAAACTAATGATTTAAACTACTTTTCTTAACACCATAGGTTTTCTCCTTCTTATTTCTTGGACGGAAATAAACAACACTAAACAGCTTTCCTTCTCAAGGCAAACGAAAATGAGAGATGATGAAGTGGCGGTTAGCGGTAAAAGAACTAAGATTCGTCCTAGCTTTTGCTAAAAGCATAAACAGCCGTTCAGTTTTGAATATGAATAAGACGCATGTTATGTAAGAGAATTAACCGCTTAAAACGTTAAAACTAACTTCTAACCTTTGGCACTGATGCTCCCCTCATACCATTAGCTTCAGTGAAGACTTCCCTCTCTGCCTTTCGCAGAGCCTTGTCAATATAGGTCATACCTCGCTGATGCTGCATACTCTCCAGTTTTCTTATTACTGCTTCGGATGTCAGCTGACCTCCTCGGATGTCGTTGAACTTAAGTTCAACTTTTGGCGATGTACTGTATGCAACGATGGCAATGTGTGCTGCGTCTGGCCCGATGTCGAACTCACTGACAATGTTTCTTAGGAACTCCTTCAGCCTGATCCAGTTTTTTCGACTGATACTTCCAGACGAGTCTACGATAAATGCTAAGTCCACCAAAACCCGGCACTGTTTGACTATAAGAGAGTTCGGTCAGTACTTTGCCTTATGACTAAAAGAGATACGGTTAAACAAACTCCTCCTTCAGTTATGAGATAAAAGGTGGCTGCACAACATCATATTTCACCACCGAGACACCAAACGTAAAGTTTGATAGGCTCATTTATCAAACATGGGAAGATGAGCACTCACGCAGGGTTTATTTCCACAACTCTAAACATTCAGAATTTTAACCTGCATGCAGTGCCTTAATAGACCGTTTTTAAAACTATATAACTCTCCTAGAGTGAAATGCACATACACACTTCAAGGGGTTTTTTAAAGTCAAAGTACAAAATATATCATAACCCACCTTTTTCCCTCTTAGTAGTTACACTTTGTATCTGTCTAATTCTGCCCTTCCCAAGTTAGTTTTTTTTTAGCAATATCCCTTTGAAATCATACTATATGGTCTTGTTACTTACTCGAACTTGCAATAGGTCTGGCACGAGATGACAGATCACTTATCCTTGGTATGCTGAAAATGTCTTTCGATCTATCGACTATCGAGGACAATGCCTGCAAGTCCGGCTCTCGGCCGATGGCAACCACGTAAACCTGGGCTGAAAGGTCGTCGAGGGACTTCTTGGCCTCATTAAAATTCTTTGCTCCTGGGCCATCTTTGCCAGCAGTTAGCAAAATTACTATTTTGGGTCCCTTTCTCGTTTCTTTATCCAATAAAAAGGCTGCATGCTCTAACGCCTTGTCCATGCGCCTCGTTGTCCCAATCACAGAAAGACTCCTTACTTTTCCAACAAAGTTGGGATCTCCAAAACGTGTTGCAGTTACAGGATTTTGGGCATAAGTGATAGCACTGGCCCGAGGGCCCCTCGGAGAAATGAAGAATTGGTTTGCCAGGGACTCTACGAAAAACTTTTGTTGCTCAAAAACTTGGGCGTTCACTCCACGAGAACCATCAATGAGAAACACGACATCTGCCTTCTCGTCAAGGGGATCTGAGGGAGCTGGTGACATAAACATGCATAATATTATCATTATTATAGTATATTACTACTACTAATAATAATAAGAAGAAGAAGAAGAATATTAATGATAATAATATTATCTTGCAGTTGGAGCACAGAACACTTACTTTATGCTATATCAATACAGCTCTTAAAAAAGAAAAAGAAACAATCAAAAAAGCATGTATAGATGGCGTACTTGGTCCTTAACGTTTTGGGGGTAAAAAACGCTGTGCAGTTTGAAAGAAAAAATACAAAATGTGCAGGCCTACCGATGTTGGCAACTTCCAGAAAATTTTGAAATGATATTTTTTTGTAATAATTTTCGGATTCAGAATAACCGAGTCATAAACAAGAAGTGTGCACATCACTCAAAACTAACGACTATTTTTTAGGGTTAATGTTTACACATTAGTGGTCTTCAAGGATTTTGCAAACATTCAGGACTCGACCTCATATCAGCAACTCCTAAAAACATTTTTGGATTATTTGTTACTGCAATTCAGGGAACGCCTTTCTGACTATTGGCAAGAGTTGTGCAGCCACAGAAACCAAATATAATTCTAATTTACAGATTCTAAAATTATACTTTAAAATTTACAACTAAAGTTTTAAAAGGTTGTTAAGTAGCTGTTTACAGTAGACTAGTTTTTAGCCAATTTTTGAAGGATTATACAGTGGTGGGCATTTTCAGGTCTTTATCTTATTCATTCCATAAGGACACTGCTCATTAATAAAACGTTCTCTGGCCGCTAGCTGATTTAAATAGCGGGATTTGAAGTTTGCTAGAGTGAACAAAAGATCGTTTTTTAAACTTAGTACAAAGATAGTTGTTAACGCATTTATCTCACCAGCTACGTGAGTATTAACGCTTGTGCTTCATACAAAAGAGGCAATGCACACGACGAGTAATGTCTTACAAGTTTTCAAACTCCCGTGGTTGACTAGCGTGACCTGGGTAAAATAAAAAGATGTCTTTAAAGCTATTAAATGTTGTGTCATTCTATATGTGTTTCATTTTTAAGTGGTTTCTAGTTTACAGTTGAAGCAATTGGTTTTGTAAACTTTTTTTCGCAAGGTTTGTTTCAAATCAAAAATACCAATTGTGCAAGGCGGTTATTACCTCATCGCGCTGTAATGCTTGTCCAATATCCCAGCCATGTTTGAGCAGAAAACATTGATGAGTGACTATTTAACTACAATACTTTCGCTAAAAACACTCACCAGTTCTCTCCTGGATCTGCTTTGCAAGTGTCTGTCCCTTAATAGGAAGTTGACTGCTTACCGATACCTGAAATATGTCCCGAGGTTGATCTACTACGGAAGAAAGCTCGCGAGAACTTGGTTCCCGTCCAACTGACACGACGTAAGTCTGGGCGCCAAGTATACGCAAGGGTTCAACAGCTCTATGAAGCGGTTTAACACCCGAAGCTTTTGACTGGCTACCGGCTGTAAGTAGGATCACAATTTTCGAGCCTTTACGGCCGGTTCGCCTGAATATCTGTGCTGCGTGTTCTAAGGCTCTGTCAATCCTCCGTGATGCACCAACAGCAGCAGCTCGGTTTATCCTCTCTACGAAATCACGGTCAGTGAACTGTGCAACAGTAATCGCTTGGTCGCCGTATCGTACGGCACTCGCACGGGGTCCATTGGGCGACGTATTGAAATTGTAAGCCATGGACTTGACAAACTCTTTCTGTAGCCCAAAGTCCTCCGGAGAGACTCCACGCGATGAATCAAGCAAAAATATAACATCTGTCTCCGCAGTGAGTGGCCCAGAAGGATCTGTCGAAAGAACGGTTTTCCAACATGTCTTATTTTCATTGTATACATAATATGAATAAGCCTAGATAGCTCAATATGAGCGGTGGCTTGGAATGAGAATTAATTTACCAGGTTTTCAGTTCAATTAAAATGTTTGATGGAATACTATCAAAAAAGAGTTAGATTGTTATCTAAGCTGACAGCATTACATTTTCACGAACGTGTAAGTGTGATTTCAAAACTTTGATTATGTATTTATGCTTTATAGTTTGTGAGTCTTTTTCTGTGTATTTTGGCAACGTTTTCCATACTGAACACGATCCATCCTGATTCAGTTATTTCACATTTTGCGCCACTTAGCCAATTTGAGATGTTATTTAGCTTCCTTCAGGTTGTTCTTCCTTTTCTTAATTATTTAGCTGGGCATATTTAAAATGGTGCAAATATATAAGAAATTATCTTTATGTTGCAGTTGTTACAAACATCCACCTTGCAATACAACGTTATCGGTTTGTAAGCCGTATTTCTACAGGAGCATTTAATTTAGCATGGCTACTTTAAATGGAGTCCTGATAAGGACATTTCTTGAAGGTGAAGGAAGTGACAGTCCACAACACCGGCACTAGCACACTCCAATCGACAAGTGTGTGGGTTCATTTAAGTTTCCCGATAGAACATCGAGAGACTAGACCAGCGGCTCCACCTCCCTGTCCACGGACAGTGTGGCGAAAGAAGCTTGACCAAAGTTCAACCCTCAACCAGGCCGCAGTTTGAACCCGGGCCTTCTCGTTGGCAGTCAGAGATTTTACCAACTGTGCCAACCACGCTAACACTATTATACTGATCTTTCACGGTTTAAATCCCGCTAACTGTTCGGATAACTGACAACTACCAACCATCACTCAATCTTTTCATCAACTTCTAACGGAAAAAGGGTGACAATTATGGTCTACTTCGATTCCAGCCCAATATCCAAATAAGTACATTACGGAACTTACCTAGAGTTATTGTAGCTGCAAAATAGAAAAAAGTGTAAGTTAGTAAGTATTTTATTCTAATAACCGCTATATGGCTTGAACTCGTATCAGTCTGCAACCAGTTGAAATTTTAAAAACAGTATGTGGACCACAACCCCAATACCGAAATCACTACTATACCTTTTTTCGAGTCAATAATTTTGCGTTCCCCAACAGAACGCAGAGGCTTGAACAAGGCAGTGATGCCATTCTCCGCAAAAGAAGGGCCTATATAGTTTCTTATCCCCGGTAAGTGGTTAGAGATCTATCTGATTGAACCAACCACGCTCACTTTGCGTCATTTGCCCATACCAGACGAAATGTTTGAGGGATTTTACAAACTCGTTCCTACTTGGATAAATATCCTAGTACTGAACCTGGAAGAATAACTTTTGAGTGTCATGATTTAATTAAAAAGCAAAACATAATCAAATGTCAGTTACATATCTCATACACAACCGGAATTTATATAAAACAATCTTTAAACGCAAATATAGTATCTACGTACGGTCTGGGAAAGAGAAATACCTTTGCAAATAGCTCTCTGGACTGCTGCTACTTTGCTTTGCAGGATCGGAAAGTCTGCAGCTTGTGTTACGAAACGCGGATGAGAAGATATCTTTAGAAGTTCATTTCTGTTGGACTGAGTGGTTATCCCCAACGAAAAGACCAGCACTCCCTTTGATTTTAGTCCTTTAGCGGCAAAATCTGGTTCCTCGTAGCGTCCTCTGGTCCTCGTTTGTCTACCATCAGTGATCAGGAGCGCAATCTAAACAATCAAAGCAATCAAATTAAATTCAATCGTTTAATGTCGAATTTAGAAGCAATGTTCGCGTTTTAACTTTAACTACAAACATATATTAGCCATTTTCTCGCATTTAATCTTCTTTCTAGCTGTATTTCTACTCATTAAATAACAAACCTTTGGTATCTCCTTCCTCATACCATTGGCTTCCGTAAAGACCACCTGTTCCGTAACCCTAAGCGCTCTGTCGATGAATCTCAATCCAAGTTCACGCGGCATTGAGTCTATCTTTTTATTGATAGCAGACGCAGTCAGCTGTGGGCCTTGTAGGTCACTGAACTTCAGTACAACTTGTGCACGCGTGCTGAACACGACAAGCGCTATATGAGCTTGGTCAGGTCTTACATCGAACACGCTGACGACCAATTTCAAGAACTGTTTCATCCGCGACCAGTTGTTAGTGCTTATACTTTCTGATGAACCCACGATTAATGCCAAATCCAACCTAGACTTGCACTGCCTCACTGTTGGGAAAATTTTTAAGACGTTTTTCTTAATCGTTTAGATTATGCAACATACACTCGAATACTGAACGAATACTTTTACAGTTGAGGAAAACTCTAAGTTCCCAGAACAATCTCCTTAACGTCTACTTCCTAAGTGTGTGAAACGCGAGCTTCAAACTAACGTCACTGCAAAAAACGTACCACATCAACTGGTTTAAGTGAAACAAAATGTAAATATCTGGCGAAATATATTTTTACCTTTTTCACCAGATAAATTTGTGAAACTAAGTCAGGTTCAGGTGAGCAAAGCCTGGCCTTGAGTTCCTGGAAAAATCAAGCTTATTTTGAGCAATGAATTCTTGTTGTGTATGTCAAAAAATTTGCAAGGAATTACTAGTAATAGTTCCGACATCCTTTCAATAATCGTCACAAAAGAGCAATAAATTTAACAGTTGCGGTGAAAGTAATTGCTCTTGCTTTCTCTTTCAGGCAGAGTACTTTTTACATAGTTCGAACAAAACCAAAATTTAGTTGCTCGAAATAAGATTTGAAGTTTTCGTTATTAATTTGAGTTCCGAATTCGAAAATCAGATTAAATTCAATTGCTAAAGTCGTTACTTTAACTTAGGTAGAAATAAATGACCTGGCTTGACTGTAATTGATACAGCAGTACACAATTTGTTGGTCTTACTGGAATTTGCAAGATGCCTTGCGTATGGGTCTAAGTCGGTTGACGAGGGCACCTGGTACATATATCGCGGTCCCTTAACCAAATTGATTAGCTCCCTTGTGTCAGGTCTTGTTCCCATAGCAATCACATAAGTGGCTGCGCCAAGGTCTTGCAGTGGCTGAACAGCTTCGCGTAATGGTTGTGCATCTTGGTGGTCTGTTTGTTTTCCGGTGGTCAACAGTATCACAACCTTAGGACCCCTACGTCGGGAAAATGCTAAGATTTGAAATGCGTGTTTAAGCGCAAGATCCATTCTTCTTGTTGTATGCAACAGTGGAGCAAGGTCAATATTTTCTTTGATATTCTCTTGCAAAAAGTTTGAGATTGTGTGGGCGTTTTCACCGTATGTGACAGCAATACCACGGGGACCTTTTGGCGAGATGTTGAGAAGATCGATTATTGATTTCACAAAATCCTTCTCCCTTCTGTATAATTCAGTTGTCACGTCCCTCGAAGCGTCTAGTAGCAGAACAATGTCTGTTGCAGGATCAATGGGGACGGTTGGAAGACGTACTAGCAACAAAAGTTCAGTGTTAATTATAGATAGGCATAAGTCAGTAGTCACGAAGACATTTGCAGAAATCGGCACTGACAAAATGTAGAGAATGTAAACGAGAATCATTTCGTTTAAACTAATGTATTTCGATTACAAACTAGCTAGAAGCAAATGGATGTTACGGCAATAACTAAAATAAACAATGTAAAACACAAAGTGAGATTTCAGAAGCTGCTCCATCATATACAAGTGAACAACAAACCATTTTATACGATGGCATGCTTTACTTCGGGCACCGAATATATGAGCAAAAACATCTCTAAGCAACGTCCAGTCTTTCCTAAAGTTACAGCTGCCTGAGCAAACATCGAAAGAATTGGCGTAGGTGACCTTGGCTTGGCCTTCCTATAGCACAGTTAAAGCAACGAGCACTTAAAAATGGCAAACTACAATAGAAGTGTTTCAATGAACTGAAGTGCGCTGGTACAGGTATATAAGGGCACGTGACTTTGATTTCATAGATATAAATGATAAAAAATATAAATTAAAGTTTATACAAATAAAATACAATACATTTTAAGCAAATGAAAGATCTTCGCAGTAAAGTACTCAACTTAAGCAGTTGAGAATAAGGCCTGAAAAAAAT